>CM056956.1:4581494-4890468 GCA_029856935.1 Cyclocarya paliurus
TATATCAAAAAAAAGTGGAGTGAATTTATGAATTTCCCTCAACATATTGTATTTTCTTATAAGAGATCTATTAAATCAAAGAGTTCAATCTGTATATTAATATTTAGGGGTTTTTTTGTTTTTTTATTTTTTTGCACTGTTTGTGGTTGCTGGGCCACTGCAGAGTCAATTTATATTGAGCTCCATTGCTCAACTCATGTTTTGTTTTTCATCCTGCAAACACCACTAGTTTAAGGGTTTTTAAAATTTTAGGGAACATTTATATATATTTTGTAAGTTATTTGGAATCCATGATTATTTCTACTAATTACATTCATCTTCTCTTTATATTTATTATCTCCATCTGGTTCCACATATCTGGTCCTGCTTTTCTTATTTTAATTAATTCCAGCAATTATTTGGTCTTGCTTTCATTTCTTTTGTTAATTCATCTACACTATCACTCTAGTTATCTAGTCCCTACTTCAAACTCAAGTCATCTGGTCATATATATATATATATATATATATATATATATATATATATATATATAAAATAAAATCTACTATTCCAATTAGTTTAGAGCATCGATTCTAAATTCGTTTTGAGTCTACACTCTAATTTATTTAATAAATATCTTATATGTTGTGTTCACATATTAAGGAGAAGTCTAACCCACACCACATTTAGAATCAAATATAATTATTATCATTGGCCATTTAAATCGTCGTTACAAATTTCTCATATATCAAAAGTAATTGCTTGCTTTACCTATAATGTGCCAAGTCCCAAAGCAGCAGCAAAAGATTTATTTCACTTAATGGCTACACTCAACAATATCTAATTCTCATCATCTTGATCCCTTTTCTCATTTCCTTTCTTTTCTTTTCTTTGCTTGCTTTTGTTTTTTGGTTGAAATGGTAGCTTAATTCACGGGCAGGTTGTTGAACCAATTCTGCAGAAACCAACCTCCAGTTGGTCTTAAAATCACCTAACCAAAAGCTCCAAAAGGACATGAGCTTCATGTAGGCTGCCGATTGCCTATCTAGCTTTCAAGTAGTACTGCTTATGATATATAGGATTCACCCGCCAATACTTTATTTCCCCTACATTTATTTCCTTCAGTTTCTGCCATTAATGCATGCTGCACCATTAATGCCAACATGCAGCCACCCACAAGCCTACCCTACATCAAGCAATTTTTATCTTAAATTTCAGCAAACAACATTATTATTCGTGAACTTCAAACAAAACCCATTATTCAGACCATCATTCACATTTTAGCATTAAAACCAAACTCTTATGGGGTCACATTGTTTGCATCCTGCGGCGAAACATAAAATGACAACACAACATATGAAAATAATACACCTTTTTTTAAATGAATTAAATAAGCTCTAGCTAGCCATTATGAAGGACTCCTATAATTTTCTCGCAGCCCCTTACAATATAGAAGAGGGAAGAGTCATCTCAAAACCTATGTGATCATGTCCTTTTTCTGCGCGGATATGGTCCCAAACTTGGTGTTGGGTGAACTCTTGGTCCCCAGAATTTGTCAGTTTGAAGCTGTAATATTGTTTGAGTAAATAGACCTGAAATAAGATAAATATTGTGTTAATAGATAAATATTTATACATTAGATGAAGTGTGAAAATGAAGCCCAGCCAACGTCTCTGGGCGAAGGATAAAAAACAAAAAATAAAAAACTAAAAAACCTTGCGGCGAAATTTAAAACTCTCTAGAAATGACCATTGATCACATTTACAGGATATTATCGGCGATTATTGATCGCCGAAAATTGTGTTACATAATCAGCGAAGATTTAAATAATCGATACAAAAATTCTATTCCAGCAATTTTTATGCATCAAAAAGACTGATCATACATGCAAATACCTCTATATTGACGATAAGCTAAATCGTCGGAAAAAGCCTTTTTGTGGCGGCAAGGTTACATTTGCGGCAATTTTTCTCCTTTGAAAATAAGCTCTTTGCGACGAATATGAGGATCGTTGAAAATAAGCAAAGATCATTTACAGCAAGAAAGGGTCTATTAGCACAATTATTATTCACGGGAATTAAATAATAGCGACAAAAGTATGATATCATGCAAAAAATATGGATTATTTGCGGTGATTAATTGCACATTTGTAATGATATTTTTTCGTTGGTTTAAATGTTTCTTAGCGATTTAGTGGGAATCTGGTACCACCATTTTCGGCGCTTTTTAGTGCCTTTTGCAGCGACATTTTAGTCTCTGCAAAAAGTATTTT
This sequence comes from Cyclocarya paliurus, assembly GCA_029856935.1. Classification (NCBI taxonomy): domain Eukaryota; kingdom Viridiplantae; phylum Streptophyta; class Magnoliopsida; order Fagales; family Juglandaceae; genus Cyclocarya; species Cyclocarya paliurus. The sequence goes on from CM056956.1 coordinate 4,583,746, forward strand.
CCGCAACGATTTTTGAGAATCGCCGAAATTGATCAAAAGCGGTTTGTTAATTTCATCGACCATGCAGCAATTTATAAATTGCCGAAAAAACAAATCAAATGCATCAGTTTTTGTAGGGTATTTGCGACCATTTTAAGCGTGATTTCTTGTAGTGTGTTTCTTTGTTTGCATTGTGCAAAGAGTAACTAAAAGACTAGACTTTGTTTTGCTTTCTAACATTTTGGTACTTAGCTGCCTATCATGCACTACTGAGATTAAGAGTTTGATTGGATATTAATTCATGAAATAGTACTAATTAAATAGTTTGTGAATAGTAATGAAATGATTTGGATTAGATGTTTTATTAAGTTTTGAAAAATAAGAGAGAAAAAGTTGAATAAAAATATTATAAATTTAAAAAAATTATTTGAATAAAATTTTTGTTATGAAATTTTAAAAAAATTTATTGTCTTTTGTGTTATATTTAAAAGTTTGAAAAAGCTGTATAGACCGGGGTTTAATTAGTATTTGGATAATGATTAGATGGAAAAGTTTAAAATTAAAATAAAAAAAATATTTTATATTTTAATATATTTGAGAGATTAAAATATCTCAAAATATGGAATTACATAAACAAGGCCTTAAAATTCCGTACACCTGGCGTTAATAAAAAAAAATGTATCGAATTAAGCGGTGGTACTTTTTCATATTAAGCGATATGATACAGTATCAAGAGTATCAATTAATTATGCTTATAATATAATTAGTATTGAAAAAACCATATTAATGAATCCAGTCATCAGTGAGAAATTTATATATAAAGCATTAATCAGCGAGAGAGCATGCATCCTGTGATGGCAAGAAAAATTATATCATTCAAAGGCATTTCGTGCATGCATCTTTATACGTATAACGTACCAAGTATTGCAACCTAATGTATTGAGTTTTCCTAATGATCTTGAAACTCTGCAAACAAAAAACGAACGATTACGACAGGTACCTAATATTTCAATTTTAAGCGCAACCTTAACATATATATAATATGATCATCATGATCATGTGGTCATTGTCGTATGACGTTCGCAGGCTGTTCCGAAGTCAAAAAATGTCTGGAGACTTCTATATTTTCTTTTTCGTATAGCCTAACCTAGTACCCTAGCTTCTGCCATTCAATCATATACTACTATGAAGTAATAATGTTTTCTCATTCTCTATCACGTTTCAATTGACTCCTTTCAAGCGGTTTGCTCCAAAAAACAACAAACTCTCCCGAGTAAAACCTTCTCCCCTCTCTCAGAAAACTCTCCAACCTCAAGCTCTAACGTGAGGGGAGGGAGCTTCGGCTCCTTTCCCCTCCTCTCTGTCTATTTTATTTTTGTATTGTATTTTTAGTATTTATTTCGTTTTGTCAAGTTAAATAAGGGAGGATCACCGTTCGAGCCTTTCCAGACGTCGTCCGTCTACACGCACCTCACCGGCACGACGCCGAGTCGCCGATCTTCAAGCCTTTCAAATCTGACGTCTATCGGAGTGGTGCGTTGCCCGCACGTGCGGACGAAGCTTTGATCCTAGCTGGCGAGTTGCCTTCACGCTCCTCTGGGGAGGACTTTGCCGATGCCACGATTGGTTTCGGTGGACCCTCTGACTCCGGGCCTTCATAGTTTGATCGACGCTTTTCCTCCCAGTGAACAGTTCCCGCTCGCTTCTCAGCCGATCTTTTGCACTGTTCATCTGTTTCTCTGTTGTTTGGCTCTTTTTCGTTTCTGTGTTTTCTGATTCAATATTTGGTTTTCTGTTTTAGTTTCTTTTGGTTTTTGCTGTTGTTTGTCGATCCGAGCGAGGTGTTGTGCTCCTGGATCGGATGTGATCCGGGACAAGTGTTGCTCGAGAGTGATGAGCGATGTCAGCGGTGGGTGCTCGCTCAGTCTGGACTCGAGATGCCGATGTCAGCGGTGGGTGTGTCGTCCGGAGCTCCACCAGTGCTTGTGGTCTGTTGGTGTTGTTGTGTTCAGTTGTAATTTTGTCAGTTTATTTTAGTTATTTATTTAGTAGAAATAGGCTTTTGGATTTATTATCCATTGTGTCCCATTCTCAATTCCTCTTAGAAAGATTGAGATGACCTGTAAGTTCTGGTTTATAGAACGTTTTCTCTGGTTTGAGAAAGTTTAAGAAGTTTAGACAATGTCCGCCACAAAGCAATTTTGTGTGGGAAGCCCCAGAGCTGCTGCGTAGATTAACTTAAAGTTATTGGTTTTCCATGTACTGAGCAGTCAACAGTTGTAATTTCGGATTATTAATGAAATGAAACTATTTCCTTCAAAAAAAAATACTATGAAGTAATAATATTCCTTATATATTTGGCCTAAGAAAAAATGCATTTATGAATTATTGATCTTCTGCGCGCGCGTATTATATAAATATATATATAATATATATAATATATATATATATATATATATATATATATATATATTTGCTACTATTGTTGGTACAAACTTTATATGTATAAGTTTCGTGTAAAAAGGTAGACCTTACTAGAGAAAGAGATATTTTTTTAGTAATGCTAGATAGATATAGTTATAAGATGGGCAAGTTTCGTATGTACACTGGTCCATTTGTAAAAAATAGAATTTACTATTAAAAAATAATTTTTTACATATAAATTTTAGATTTATCTAATTTTTTAAAATAAAATATGTGGAGTTTGCAAACAGATTGTAAATATTAAAAAAAATTATAGTTTTTTATATTGTAGTCCATTATTTTACAAAGAACATGAGGGAAGTCTGTATATTTAGGACTTGTATATAAAATAATTACTCATATTATATATAGTCATAAGATTATTACAAAAACTTATAGATGACTATTTCGATTTAATTAGGTCTATAGTGCTCGTTTGATCTTCATTAATATTGATATCTATTATTTTTTGGATTAAATATAATATATACTTACCTTATTCGAAAATTATAAACTTTTATTTTTATTTTTTGGAGAAATATTGCTAACATAAATATAAAAAGAAAATTTGGATTACGAAATCTTCACACTAAATTAACCTCAACATGTCATGTAGCTTCATTTTTACATGTATGTGATGCTCTAATATATATATATATATATATATATATATATATATATTATATATATATATATATATATATCATGTGAAATCATTATTTATCTATAAAAGTTAAATTGATCAAAAAATGTATATTTTATTATTTATTTTATATCTTAATAATTATAAATTTTATTTATTAAATTTTGATTATTAATAAAGTATAATTGTTTATTATATTTTTTATATTATTACCATCAAAATCGTTTAATAATAAAATAGATGAGTTGAGAATTGAGGTGAGTTTCAAATCTAAACTAAAATTTTGATGATCTTTTAGATGTAGAAAGAAGGCATTGGGTAGATGGAAGCTTCAAGCAAGAGTAGGTGGCAGCCGTATTTTAGAGAGATAAATAGTGTATTTTAGAGAGAGAGGGGGGTGTTGCACGCGTCGGGGTGGGGGAGGGAGGAAGAAAAGCAAAAGGGATGAAAAATACAGTAAAATCATGTGCATGTGGATGTAAATTTTAATTGCTGCGTCGGCAGATTTGTATTGGCCAGTGTTAAAGTTAATTCTCACGCGACCGGCTGGGAGCTTTTCCCAATATAGAATCGGCCATGTTCATGAATGCAACACACGTCATGATTTTGATTGAAATACGAAAGCAACACGAAAGCTGAAAATGGTATGCGTCATGATCAGCTACATGAACTCCCACTTATAACTTTATTCAATTAATTAGCAATAATGTGAAATTTTCTATTTACAGATCCAACTATAACTTACTTATTTTTCTATTTATCTGTCTTATATGAATTTATCTTATTAAAATAAATAAATAAATAAATAAAATGTTGTCGTTGTAGCGAAGACTTCTTATTTGGCCAGTTATATATATAAAGTTATAAACACTTTGAAAATTGCCTCCATCGTGTTGCAAATTTGAGAATTATTGTTGGTACGTATCTTATATGTTGTCTTCCGAAAAGTGGCAACGCGCTAATTTCGATGATAGTGATTTTCCAATTAATCTTATGATCCCAAAGTCTTAATCTTTACCAAAAATAATTAATTATTGATTCATATAAATCTAATATTTTTTATTCATATTATATGCTATGAATATGGTTAAACTAGTTTTACACGTCATTAGTTTTGTAAATTGATCACGAAGTTGTTTTCTTTTTATTTTTTATCTTGAAAACTTTTAATATTCACAATATAGCTAGGTAAGTCAAAATTAAACTTTAAATTATTAACCTGATTAAGACATAATTAAAAGACTGAAAATAAAATAAAGCAAGCCACATTTTTCAACAATGACCGTTGTTAAGACATGCAAGACTTTGAAATAAAATGGTAGATCGATTACTTTTTTCTTAATTGATTATTGAGTTGTCGACGTGATCGATTGAAAGGGAAATTCTTGAATGGGATATATTATATTCGATCTATAATATTTAGTTATCTAGGTGTGTTTTAGATAAAAGTTAAAAATTGAATAAAATATTATTAAAATATTATTTTTTAATATTATAAATTAATAATTATATTTTATAAAAAAATTTAAAAAAATTATAATAATAAGATAAAATGAAATGAAATATTTTCACTATCCAATACAACTATATAATATCCTTTTTACTTTTATCCAATACAGTTAGCATAGCTAATGTCTTTTTTACTTTTCATTGTACACAGTAACCCATATATATAAATATGTATATATATATATATATATATAGTCGCGCTTCAAGCCGGATGAGTGCCAAACGTGATTTCCCACCGTCAATAGAAATATGCTACGTAGGTATTCTATAAAAGAGTAAAATAAGGTGAAAATTGAAATACACTTGATCACGAATTACTTCCCTCCTCCTTCGTCATGCTACGCTCTCTCTCCTTAGAGCATTAGCATTGATCTATGTAAATGCATATGCAAAATTACCTCTTTTGTATAACTATTTGACCATTTGCATATGCATAAGTAAAACTCATACATTGGCTTATGCATATTTGAGACCAAATAATAATAAAATATTATTTTTTTATTATTATTAATTTTTTTCTAAAATCAAAATTTTTATATATATTTTGTAATTAGCATCCACTATATACATTTGAGATTAATAATACAAATGCAATAATAAAAAATATAATTTTTTTTTATATATTATATTAAAAATATAATAAAATGAAAAAATATATATAATATATTATAATAATAAAATGAATGTGTATGTGAATATTTGTTGTGTTGTTGAGGGAGGGAGAAGAGGAAAAGATTGAGAGAGAGAATGGAAGGAGAGAGAAAAAAACAATTAAAATATGTTTGATGGAGTGAATAGTTGTTATCCAAATTTGGATAACAACTGTTCACTGCTAGCCAAATTTATGTATATGCATAAGCCAATGTGGATGTTTTTTGAGTCATATTATGCAAATATGGCTTTGCATATGGATATGCATAGACCAATACTAGTGCTCTTAGAGCATTGGCAATGGTCTAGCCATTGCCAAGTCTAAAATTTAGCTAAAATTTCAAGTTTTGGCTATAGAGTTAAACTTTGGTTAGGTGAATCCACATTGGACTAGCCATATTAAAGCTAAAATAATAATATAATATTATATATTTTAATAATATTTTACAATTTTTTTTATATTTTACAAATATACTCCTTATATTAATTAATAAATATAATACATATGAATCAAAACCAAAAGGAAAAAAAAAAACGTATAATAATTATCTCCTTAAAATTAAATAAAAAGAAATTTTAATAAAATATGAGAGAAAGAGAGAGGAAAGAGGGAGGAATAATAAAATATTTATTTGATCCTTGAATAGTATATCTCCAAACATGGCTAGGAGGAGAAATTTACTGTAGCTCAAAATTAAGAAATATGGCTTTGGCTAGTTCAATGTAGGAATTTTAATTCAACAAAAACCAAAATTTGGACTTGAATTTGGCAATAGCTAAGGCCATTGCTAATGCTCTTAGAAGAAGAACTTCATTCATGTATAGAGAATTTCTTTCCATTTGCAAGTGCAACTCAAATGTGAAATATTTTTTTTACAACCCAGCCTGATCTCTCTCTCTCTCTCCTCCTCCCCCCACTTCGCGTCGCCCAGCCCCCCCCCCCCCCCCCCCCGTCTCTCCCCTTTGAAGCCCCCCTCTCCTTTGTGGTGAAGTTTTGAAGGTTTATGAAAAATATTTTCTAGTTCCTGATCTCCCACCTGTTCCAAGAGCAAAAAAATACAACCCAGTCCAAAAAAACAACTCTAATTTGCAGCAAAAAAAAAAAGTCTCTCATTGCAAAAAAAAAATCCAGCAACAAAGAAAAACAAAGTTTACCACGCCGAAAGCCCCAAAAAATTAATCTGCAGGTTGAAAGGTAAATAAAAATAATCAGATCAGAAATAAAAGAACAATTTCAAAACACTGCTAGAGCATCACATTTAGAAAACATGGAGGGAGAGGGAGAGAGAACTCAGATTCGGGAGGGAGGGGGAGAGAGGAGTAAGAGGTAATTCTTCTTATTATAAGAAAAGATTAAGTGCATTTCACTTCATATCACTTTCCCATTGACCGGTAGAAATATATGTTTGGCACCCGTCCGCCCTGAAGCTTTTCCATATATATATTATGCACACTTTTAAGTTACTAAAACATCCTAGCTAATCTTTCAAACAAATTATGCTACTTGAGATGAGATAATTCTTAAATCAAGTTATTTTTTTAGTCAATTCTGAATTGGACAAAAAAAAGTCCTATCTTTTAGGAAAATAATTTGTATAATTGTACAATTTTAGGGTCATGTGCAAGTCTTGCACTCTCTTTAAAAAAAAAAAAAAAACAAATCTAATATCCATGTAAAAAAAAAAAAAATAGTGCCCCCAAAATTCGCTTTTATTTTAAGATCATGAAGATTTTTTTAAAATAGAAAAACTATTTTATTAAATAAAAATTTAAATACTTTTTATATTTTTAATAAAAAATAATTAATATTTTATTATATTATAATTAACAAATTTCACTTAAATTTTACCATAACCTAGTTGACCACACCCCTGATTCACCCCTAAAGTAAATATTGACTAATATATATCTTGAGAATGAGATCAGCCGTTAAATACGATAGGTACAAGTTCAATGTCGGTAGAAACAGATTATATATATAATATATATCGAGACTGATCGAGTTGAAAGTACATGTCATGTCACCAATAATACTTCTTAACCCTTTCCAAACCCTCCAGATCAAATTGTACGTACATGATCAGCTCTAAGCAGTCTTGTCACAATATGCCCACTAAAAAATTAAAAATTCATATAAATAAATATGTAATATAGAACGAACTTCTTTAATAAATTAGCTGTAATGCATCTTGACATGCATGATTCTAATTTATTTTAGGATTTTGTTACATAATTTTTTATTATTTATTCACACTTTTCATTTCATATTTTTTAATAATTTTTTAAAATTTTATTTAAAATTTATTTTTTTAAATTATTTCAAATTTTTTATTTACTATTTATATAAAAAAATTTGATAAAAAAATTAAAAAAAAATAAAGTATAGAATATAAATAAATAGTAAGAAGTTATAAAAATTTTTTATTTATTTTAATTAGTACAATCCATTATATATAGTCACAATCTTTGTTTTTTTCGAAATTTTTTTATGGACTTATGCACGTCAGTAAAAATTGTCGTGCCTTCTTAAAAAAATATATAATAATTAAAGTTGCCAAACCACTGGTGACTCGGTGAGTGTCATCATGTATAAGCAAAAGAAAATGCGCCGAAATGAGCCGATTACGATAATATATAAAAAGGTGTGTGGTTTTTTTTATTAAAAAACTATTTCTTTTTTTTTTAATTTTAGATTTTTTCTTATTAAAGTCTTTTAAATTTTGAAATAAATTGAAATGATTTGTGAATAGTAAAATATAATATTTTAGAATAATATTTTTTAATATTATTATTATTATTTTGATATTTAAAAAAATTAAGTTGTTCTGGAATTTTAAAAAAAAATTATTATATTTTATGTAAAAATTTAATAAAATTATAATAATAAAAATGAGTTGAGAAGAGTTGTGAATTCAAACAATCCTTAAATATAAATTCATTGAAAATAAGGAAAGAGTGTCATCATTAAAAATGCGTATTTCATAGTTATAAATATTATTTCTTATATATATATATATATATATATATATATATATATATATTATAAAATAATAAATAAATAAAGCAAAGCAAAAACGTGCTGACGACACGTGGCTGTAGAATCATGTAGTAGCTTAATTAACGAATTAAGAGGAACAGCAGGTAGTGGGAGGTTAGGTAACGGATAATTATGGATTCGTCTCTAAAAGTATAAGAGATTTGGCGATAAGTGTATGTTTGAGATTGTGGTGAAAAAGTATAATTTATAATTTTAAGATTTATAGCTTATAACTTAAATAATAAATTCTATATTTCAAAATTTATTTACTATTTGATAAATATTGTCTAAAGTACTTTTAAAGTTAATTATATTAATTTTTTAAAAATATATAGTTATCTGTCGGAGCTTTTCGATAAAAACTTCAATTTGGTATTTTTTGAAAAAATAGATTTTTAGTTTTTTTAGGTGATTAAAACACTTTTTATAAATTTACCAAACATATCATTTTTTTTTTTTAGAAGAGCTTTTAAACAATTAAAAGCACTTTTTAAGCTTTCAAACTCAATCCCAAACAAGCTCTAAATTAAATTCATCTCTAAAAGTACTTATTTGAGATTAAATTTTATTTCATCTTAAAACATAGATACGGTTTTTTTTTGCGTTCGAACAGATAAGTATATGTTCGAACTAGACCTTCTGTCATGAAATATATTGTCTCAAAAAAAGAAAACTGTTTGAATGTAAAAAACCATTCGAACAAAATTTTAAATACCATTCCAATGGTTACATAACTATTCGAATAATAGTTGTGGCAGGAAAGTATATACAATTGTGCCGGAGAAAGTTCGAACTCATTCAAACGTGATATTTAATCATTCGAACTAAAGTTTTGGTGGGAAGTTATAAATAAATCTGGCAGAGATGTTGCAACATAGTTCGAATGGTACTTTTTTGTTCGAACGTATATATTAAACGTTCGAATACTCATAATAGTCGTTCGAACGGTACCGTTTAAGTATAGAAATTTATTGAAAGACATTCGAATGTCTTGAAAAGAAATATTATTTGAGTTTAATAGTTATCATTTTCAAACGATAAAAAATCTAGCTATACAAATTTATTATTATTAATGATTTTTATTATGGTAAATAAGAATTTGTAATTAAAACAAATTATCTTATAGGGAATGTCATTTTTTATATTATCATGAACGGTAAGTAAAATAATGAAAATGATTTTTGATAATAAAGAAGCTAGCTATATATAAGAAATAAAAAAGATACGGTAATAAAATCAACAACGTTCGATACAATACAAAAAGTGAAATAAAAAATAAAACTATTGGGTAAGATTATCCAGGTCCTCCTACATGACAGAAATGTGTCCCTCAATCTCTTGCAGTCGAACCATAATGGGCATAGTGATCCTATTCACCATCCTCTTCATCTCCTAGAGCAAAAGTATACGATGGTCCTCGAGCAGGGATCCTATCTCTGTGATAGTAGCCCCTGCAGCCTGTCTATCAACAGCGGCATTACCAGAAGCTGGATCACACTCCATGCCTCTATCTTGTGCTGCTGGAACATTAAGGCGAGCCTTCGACAAGTGGCCATTACTTTTGCTAAAAGTGATCTAACTGAGGGGCCCAATATGTGGTTGTCTCCGCTCAATAACCAGCACATTAACCCCCAATTGGACTAGGAGGTTAGAGATCATCAATGTAAATGGTAGACTACCTCCACTTGAATACCGTGACTCAAATCAGATACGGAGGAGGAAATATAAAGGTAGATCAATCGGCTTTCCTCATGATATCCATAGCATACATAGAGCTCATTCGAAGCCGAAATCAGTTTTATGTTTCCTCAAATCAATATTATGAGAAACAATTAAACTCAACATTCAAAAATGTGAAACAATCTACCTGTCTGATGACCTTACTGCCATCATATGGAGGAGATGAATCTTCATGCATCAACTGACGAATCTCATCGTCAGTGGGACCATCATCGGCTGGGGGCTCATCCTCGATGGCATCTCCACCATCTATCCCTATAGCCGGTTGTTGTGTAGGGTATGCACCAATCTCGCGGGAGATACCAAGAAAATCAGCAAGAATGTCTGCTAAGATCGTAATACTCACTCCTCGAACGGTGAATGTGAAGGACTCCTCATTAGCCACCATCTAACCCATGGCCCGATAAAACTCACTAACCATGTCAGGATAGGCCACCCCCTACAGATAGATCGGGCTCCATCCTCTGTAGCTGATAATAGACAATAGGCTCCTCCCATCCCAGATAATAGGCTTCCTTTCACATTCTACAGATTCTTTGCAATGGAAGAAATTTAATGTCGAGTATCCATGGTTTACCAAAGAACCACGCAATGTACTTCTTGGTTTAGCAACGGATGATTTTAAACCATTTGGTAACATGAACACTTCTCATAGTACTTGGCCTGTCATTTTAATACCATATAATCTGCCACCTTGGAAGTGCATGAAGGATCCTCATTTTATGATAACTCTACTGATACCAAGGCTAAGGTCACAAGGGAACGAAATAGACATATATATGCAGCCACTGATTGCAGAGTTGAAAGAGTTGTGGATTAGGGTGTTAGTACATATGATGCGGCCTCGTCGCGAGAGTTCAAGATGCATGCTACCGTGCTGTGGACAATAAATGATTTTTCAACATATGGAAACTTATCTGGTTGAAGCACAAAATGTAAAATAGCTTGTACTGTTTGTAATAAAGATACATAGTCTCAATGGTTGACAAATGGTAGGAAATTAGGTTTCATGAGACACTATCGATATTTATCACATGATCATAAACGGAGTTCAAATACAGTGATGTTTAATGGAAGGGTTGAGCGCAGGTCATCACCGCCAGAGTTGTCTAGGATTGATATTATCGCGCAGTTGGGGATATATCTGAAAAAAAATTTGGGAATGATGCAAGAACTCAAAAAAGGAAATGACAAGCAGTGGAGTTGAATTAGACAATAAAAAAAAAACATTTTCTTTGAGTTCTATACTAGTCTACCTTGACACTGCGCCACAATTTAGATGTTATGCACATTGAAAAAAATATATGTGAGAATATATTAGGCACTCTGATATCAATAGAAGGGAAGACAAAAGATATAGAGAACTCTCGTAAAGATTTAAAGGAGTTGAGAATAAGACCGAAATTGCATTTGCAAGATAATATGTCGTCAGCTTATATGCTCCTTGGATGGTATACACTTTCAAATTATGAGAGAAAGAAATTATGAGACAAAAAAAATTATCCGATGGCTATACTTCGAATATGTCAAGATGTGTGCGAAGTCCCTATTAGAAGATAATTGGTTTTAAAAGTCACAATTATCATGTATTTCTACAACGTTTGTTGCTAGTTGTTGTACGTAGAAAGCTTACTCAAGATGTTCGTACAGCTCTGACAAAATTAGGGTATTTTTCAGGATATTTATAGTAGATTATTGAAAGTTGATGCATTAGTAAAAATGAAAGCTGACATCATAGTGATATTGTACAAATTGGAGAGTTGTACCCGCCTTTATTCTTTGATGTAATGATTCATTTGGTTGTGCACCTACCTCGTGAGGCTTTAGTCTCTGGGCCGGTTCAGTATAAATGGATGTATCCTATTGAACAATATTTTAGAAAACTTAAGCAATCTGTAGGGAATAAGGCTCGTTTGGAAAGTTCAATTACAGAGTCATACATTGATAATAAATGGCATACATTTTGTTCAATATATTTCCGTAGCGTTGATATTACATTTACGAGACCGAACTGAAATTATGAAGGTGGACAAATGGGAGTGTCATCATCATTTTTCATATTTTCTCAAACCGTACGTCCCAAAGGTGCACAAGAGGGCTATAACCTATGTGGACGAGAGTTTGATATAGATCGATGATATATCTTTAATAACTACGCAGAGATTGACCACTACTTGAAAATAGTAATGAATCTCCGTATCAATATAAATTTAAGTTCATGGATTATAATATAATATAACTTGATACAAATTAATAGTTATCTTGAATATACGCAGCGAACATATACAACTATTTCGTCTGGATGATATAACTGACGTAGAAAAGAAGCACGAACAGGAATCCGCCTTGTTGTTTGAACATACATTATTACTGTAAAAATAACTTATTATCTACGGATTTCATATCACTAAACTCCACTCTTTTTTCTATCTAACATTGATATAACTTAAATAATATTTATTGATGTAGATTGTATCAAAATATGGTGAAATTTTAGAAGAAATCTCACCAGATCTGTATGCTTTGGCACGTGGTCCATCCAGGAGCGCCATCCAATACTCAAGATGTTTGGTGCATGGATATAGATTTCACATGACTGATAGAGAATGATATAAAAAAAATTCAAAATTGTGGGGTCGTCGTCTAAGGAAACCATGGGAAGGATAACATTGATTTTATGAAATTGTAGAAGATATCATAGTGTTAAAGTACATGGGGGGATATATGGTCTGATTGTTTAAACGTAATTGGTGGGATGTCTCAAATTCTAGGTTGGAAATGAGTAACGATGAATATTTTGTAAGTGTCAATACATCTCACACATGGTATGAGGATGATCTTTACGTCCTCGCTTGCCAAGAAAATCAAGTTTTTTATTTAAATGATCCAGAGTACGGAAATCCATGGTAAGTAGTGAAGAAGTTTGCACCAAGAAATGTATATGATTACATTCTAGAGGCTGACAAATAACATGAAGAATTTGATTGACCAACAAATGAAGAAGCATATCAAGAAAACAAATAAGATATCAATTTATTTGTTGATCTAAACCAATATGACATGGTCACATTGCGTAGAGAAAACGTTCAACCAGAAGTAAATAAGGTGGAATGTCAGAAGAATATGAATTAACTGAAGTGTCTAGTGAGGATGAGAGCGACTGGTTTATCAAAGCTGAAGTGAATGAAATTAATATTTGTGTAAGTATCATTGTTATAAATATCCATAACATTTTTTAGAATAATAATTTATTACAGTTTCAAACAAATATGCCTTTTAAAAGCAAAGCAACTCGTGTGCCATCTCCATCCATTACCGACTCCCCAATTGGCTCACCTATCATGAATGGTGAGCCAACATTACCAGACCTAGAAGAATGTATTTTACCAAATTAACCACCACATTTATTGCTCGATTTAAGTTTCATACATTTTCAAGATATAAGTATTTAGTTTAAATGTGATTTAATTATTGTACATATATATAGCTATTGTAAGTTAGCGTCAAGGTCGAGGCACTACAAGAGTGTTTGCTTAAAGAAAGTAAGGAAATGAGAAAATTAAAATTGATATTCCTGATGATCACAACGGTGGCTCTGGAAATTCGACAGCTTGGCTTGCTTATTATATTGGTACCCTTACTTGCACATATGTACCGATGGATACATCATCTTGGGCTAAAGTTTCACAAGATGTGAAACACCACATTAAAAATCGTTGCCTGGTAATAAGTTACATAGCAAAAAATTAAGTATAACATGTTAATTTATAATTAGTTTGTATTTATACTAATTTTTTATAATTTTTTGAAGGACGAGTTTGAACTTAATTTTGGTTGGCGAGAGGATCGACTAACAATTGAAGAACTGATGTCTAATGCATTCCGGAGGTACAAAGGTCGATGCCTTGCACGCTATCAGAAGTTTAGTACTGTAACAAAGGCGTGTCAAAATCCATTCCAAGCAATGCCACCAAACGAATGAGGAAAGATTTATGATATATTTGAAGACCCTACTTATCAGGTAATTTCACTGCTATATTCTTTTATAGTATATGATAGATATATTAAACATATAGACATAATGTTTTTTCTTTTTCTTTTTTTTAGCAAAGGAGTATTGCAAATAAAGCAAATAAATCAAATTAAATGATACAATATCATGCAGGTTCTTAATCTTTTCATCATTTATCTAAAACAATGGTAACGTTATACTAGTCCCTGTTAAATATTAACATAAATACTTTTTTTTATTATTTAAGTTCTAATATAAATTTTCCTTTTGTAGTAAGAAGAAAAATCCTACTGACTATAATCTGACTCAATTATATGCTAAAACACATAAAAATCGTGATGGTGCTTGAACCAGTCTCGAAGCAAAAGCAAATTATATAAGTTTAAGTTTTTTTAATTCATTTGTCTAATAATGTTTTTGTTACTTATAATAACTTTCATATTTTATTTATTTTTTGGATAAGATGATATTACTTAAGGAAGTTACTGCAGATCCACCTGATGAATCATCTGTCAACAATGCTCAAATTTTTTCTTAAGTTCTTGGACCACGTTCTGGATATTTGAGGGGTTTAAGACGTTGCATGAAGTCATCCTCAACATCATCATCCTCTTCTCAAGTCAAATCGAATAACAGAACTCAAGAATTAGATGAAGCAAGGCTTGAGATAGGACGTTTGATGTCTAAGGAAAAAGAGGTTACTGACCCGATTGGCTCAAGCAGTGGATTTAGAGGTGAGATTATATAAGAAGAAGCTGGAGATATCTCAAAAAATGTTTAAATAGTGGCAAGCAATGATGTCCCAAAACTCTATGCCACCACCACAATCCTAGAATTTTTTTTTAATTGTCTTTTTATTATTTTGTCCCAAAACATTTGAACAAATGTGATATTTAAATTACATTATTTAATATTAGCATTATATTTTTAATTAAAAACAGTTTTGTATCATGAGTACCGTTCGAATGGAAAATACCCAGTTCGAATGGTAAATTGCAATTTATAAACCTTCAAGCTATTTACCTTGCGTTCGAACCGGAAAATAAAACCATTCGAACAACCTGAGAAAAATCCCGTCTGTTAGAACTGAATAACCTAGAGTTCAAATGAACTCCCATTCGAACAATCTTTTTATATTTGAACTAGCAACAATCGTTCATATTAATTGTGTTCGAACAACAATCTACTTGTTCGAACACTCTGTCCGTTCGTACAAGATCAAATATATTCGGTCGTTTGAATCAAGTTTCTATATCGTTCAAACTGTATCAGGTTTATAAATTGAAAGGGTTTTTGGGACAAAAATGTTTCATCTCAAAAAGAAATTTTTGTTCAAACGCCTTCGACTGGTTCCGTCCAATTTCGTCCTTAAAAGTATTTTTTTGAGACGAAAATCAAATTTAGTCTCAAAAGACCTTTTGAGACAACTTAGAGATGAATTTTGTTTGTCTTAAAAAAAAATTTAAGACAAAAATAGGGTTTTTTGTGACAAAATGTTTCATCTCAAAAAACAATTTCTCTTGTAATGTTAATTTGTTATAGTTTATGTGTGTGTGTATATATATATATATATATATATATATATATATATATATGTATAATTCTTGATGACTTAGTTATGAGTCCAATTTTTATTAATATGAGTAGAAACCCTAACAGTTTAACCTTTGTCAAAGTGGCCGGCCTGGCTATGGCCTCGAGAAGCTCAACTAAAGAAACTTGCCAAAAAAAGGGTTAAATTCCTTTATTAGATCAATTAATGTTCCATATTATTTTTATATATAATAGGATTTTATCCCCGAAATTATTTGTACAATTGGATCTTATATATATATACGATGTGGCACATAATCATAAAAGCATTATCTTGTGTTATTTTTTTAATCTACCACACGAACTGATCATAATTATTTACACATTAATTAATTATGAGAGGAATATGGAATGAAATAACTCTTGTGATTGGTTTGCATTAATATTATTATAAGAGACATGAGTATGCCTTTATAGTTTATACATGAAAGAATAATTTATTTATAATATGCTGCATGCATGCTGGCCACTTAACTCTAGACCACATAATTTATTTATAGCCATATGCATGTTTAATGGGAAAAAAAAAAAATGAAAGAAAACTTTTTCATTTAATAATAATAATAATAAATCAGGTAAGCATGCAGTGATTGAATATTTTACCTAACCCCAGGAGTACTCATGTCATTGAATTTACCTAACCCTAATATATAAGCACCTGATCGATCGATCTGCTCTCATATTTAAATGCATGGTTTTCGCCTGAGTCGATTCATTTATACATATATATACATATTAAAAGGGATGAAATCAAGAATGACATGATCTTTAATTTGTTCTCCAATTAAATATCTGATAAATAAATAAATAAATGAAGTATATATATAGATATAATAATGAGTAGATTATAAATACTCCCATTTTAGCAGCTCGATCGAGAAGCTAAGCGACAATCTAATAATTGTTTGATGGCCATATTGTAAAAAAACACCCTTCATCATCAGGTAATTGACATTCTCTAGCCAACTTGCAATAAACAAAGCAAAAGCTCGACATGATCACATGAGCTTCACTCATTACATCCATCCAACATCCTGCCCTTCTTTCAAATTTCAATCATTTTATTAGTTATTAATCTGATCTCAAATAATTAAAAATTTATTTATTATTTGAGAAATATTTGGTGCATAAAGAGATCTGATCACAAAATAAAGTTTCCAAACTGATCACGAAATAAGCATGTATTAGATTAATGTAAAACTCATTTTATTATTAAATATATTTTAACGTATCAGATTTAATTACGTGCGTCAGTTTGTAAATTTTACTTTAAGGAAATAATTTTGTAAACTTAATACTTCTCTTATTATTTTTTACTTAATTATTTACTAATGATCATCTAGACACCTCTTAAACGCTTTGAGTTTCATCATCAATCTATTCAATCCTAGTACGTTAGATACAGCACGCTACTACGAAAGGAATTAACAATGGTAATCCCCAAAACAAATAATATTATTGTCAAGATTTGAAGATGCGGCGATAATTAATATTGGCCAGATTGTCTTGTCACCATTGCTTTCTTGTTCGTTTCTTCATTCTACCAAATTATATCTTGTAAATTAAATAAGAAAAACAAAAAAAATACATACCTAGGTCTCGATCGAGCTGCCCTTGTACATCTAGAAGAGATCATATTATTTTAATAAATAGAATATTTAATTAATAAAGCCATTCAGCTAGCTGATTTCATACATTGCATCGCCATCTAAAGTACTACTCCTGTCCTTCAGAATGTGTAGACTCCTTATATTAATATATTGTTGATTCTGTAGACTATATATTATATATGGAAAATGATAGGAGGGATCCCAGCGCTCATGCTCCCGCTCACATTTTTTTTATTTTATCTTTCTTTTTTTTTCCACTTAGTGATTAATAAAATATTGTTTAATTATATGAATTTTTTTAAAAATATATTTAAAAGTGTTAAAAAAGATGTAAAAAAAAGTTTTTAAATATTTTTCCGACTATTTAAGTTATCGATCGATTTTTCTTTATTATTTTTTTTTTTAGGGAGTTATCGAACGACTTGGCCTAGCTATCTACTTTAATATTGTGTTAATTAAATTATTTGGAGATATATAAGATCATGGGCTGCTCATCTAGCTAGATCTGTTTAATTATGATCTGAATTTTTTAAATATCATCATTTTATTACTCTTTAATATGTAAGTCTGATCATCAGATAATTAGAAAATTATTTAATTTTTTATACTTAATTGTCAATCGTTTGCACTACAAGAGATATGGTTTTTTTAGACAAAAAATTTTGTTTCAAAAAATTCCAATTTCGTCCAGAAAAAGAATTGGAGACAAAAAAAAATTTTTCATTTCCATTTTGTCTTTAAGACACCGGCTCAAAAAGTTTTTGGAGATGAAATAAAAAATCATTTTTAGAAATGAAATTTGGTGGAACCAGTCAAAACTGTTCGAACGGATTTTTTTTTTAGACAAACCAATTTCGTCTCAACAAATTGTTCAAATGGAATATTTGTCAGTTCGAACCAACCCGTCCGTTCGAATAAAATAAAATTTTGATTCGAATAAATAACCATATTTGATCCTGTTCGAACGAAAGGAATGTTCGAACCAATAAATTTTGTTCGAATGACTTTTGTTCAAATATAAATTATGTCTGTTCAAACTGTATTTATTGTTTATCGTTCGAATTGGTTATTTTTTGTTCGAATCGGTCTGTTTTTATATGAATGGATTTATAAATGGTAATTTACCGCTCGGACTAGTTATTTACCATTTGAACGGTATTAATCATACAAAACAGAATTTAATTAATTAAAAATACGATACTAGTATTATACATTGTAATTCAAACATCAATTGTTCAAATGTTTTGGAACATAATAATATAAAGAAAATGAAAGAAAAAATAAATTTTTACAATTGTGGTGGTAGTATAGAGTTTTGTGACATAATTAACTGCAACTGTTCAAGCACAGCTTTTTGTACCTCCATCCTCAATCTCCTCTGCATGTTCTCTTCTAATCTCGCCTCAAAATCCGCTGCTTAATCTAATCGGGTCAACGACTCTTTTTTATTGGACCTTAATTGTTCTATCTCAAGTGTTGCTTCCTCCAATTTCTTAGTCTTGTCGTTATTCGATTTGGCTCGAGAAGAGGATGATGATGTTGAGAATGACTTGACGCAACGTCCTAAGCCCCTCAAATATCCAAACCATGACCCAAGAACTTGAGAAATGATTTGAGCATCGTTGACAGAAGATGCATCAGATGGATCTGCAGCAGTTTCCTTAAGAGATATCATCTTGTCCTACAAAAATAAAAATATGCTAGTTAATATAAGTAACAAAAATATATAGTCAAAATGGAATTATAGGAACTTAAACTTACATAATTTGCCTCTTCTTCAAGACTAGTCCAAACACCATCACGATTTTTATGTGATTTAGCATACAATTGGGTAAAATCATAATCAGCAGGACATTCTTTTTTCTGCAAAAAAAAATCTATATTAGAACTTAAATAAGAAAAGTGTATTATATGTTAATATTTAGCAGGGAATAGAATAACTTATCATTGCGCTAGACAAACGATGAAAAGATCGAGAACCCGCATGATAGTGTGTCGTTAAATTTGATCTATTTGCTTTGTTCACAGTACTCCGTTGCTAAAAAAAATATTATTTCTACATGTTTAATACATCTATCATATGCTATTAAAAAAAGATAGCAGCGAAATTACCTAATAAGCAGGATCTTCAAACATATCAGAAACTTTCTCCCATTCGTTTAGTGGCATTGCTTGGAATGAATTTTGGCATGCCTCTATTATAGTACTGAACTTCTTATAGTGTGCATGACATTGACCTTTGTACCTCCGGAATGCATTCGACATCAGTTCCTCAACCATTAATCGATACTCTCGTCAGCCAAAATTAACCTCAAACTCATCCTTTCAATAATTATAAACAATTAGTACAAATATAAAGCAACTTGAAAGTAACATGTTATATACCTAGTTGCTTGAGATTTAGCTTATTACCGAGTAACGATTTTTGATGTGATTTTTCACATCTTGAGAAACTTTAGACCAAGAGGATGTAGCAATCGGTACATACGCGCGAGTAAGTGTACCGACATAAGAAGCAAGCCAAGTTGCCGAATCTCCGGAGCCACTGGTGTGATCATCAGGAATATCAACTGTAATTTTATCCACTTTCCTTACTTTCTCTATGTAGACACCCCTCGTAGTACCTCTACATAGGCGCTGGCTTACAATAGCTATATATACAGTAATTAAAATATATATTTTAATTTAATTATTTTATTTTATAGATATATTACTTAAATTGAGCATAAAATGTGATATTTAATTTGATAAAATATCTTGTTCTAAGTCTGGTAGTGTTGGCTCACTTTTCATGGCAGGTGAACCACACGAGGAGTCAATAATAAATGTGGATGGCACACGTGTTGCTTTGCGTTTGGGAGACATATCTATTTGAAATTGTTACAAATTATTATTCAAACAAAAGTTACGGATATTTATAAGAATAATACTTACAAAAATTCATTTTGAAATTCATTCACTATTCGTTTTGCTAGACCAGTCGCCTTCATCCTCACTAAACACTTCAGTTGATTCATCTTCTTCCAATATTTCACCCTCACTTACTTTGGATTGAACATTTTCTCTATGCAATGGGACCATATCATATTGGCTTAGATCAACAAATCGATTGATGTCTACTTCATTTTCTTGATATGCTTTTTCATTTGCTGGACTATCAACTTTTTTTGAAGGTTCGTCTACCTTTAGAATGTAATCATATACATTTCTTTGTACAAATTTCTCCACTACCCGCCATGAGTTTCCGTACTCCGAATCATCTAAATAAAAAACTTGATTCGCTTGGCAAGCCAGAACGAAGGAATCATCCTCATACCATATGCAAGATGTATTAACACTCACAAAATAATTATCGTTACGGACTCTCAACCTAGGATTTGAGACATCCCACCAATTACATTTAAACAACCAGACCATATATCCCCCCACGTACTTTAATACTATGATATATTCCATAATTCCGTAGAAGTCAATGTTATCAACCCATGGCTTCCTTCGACTACGACCCCAAAATTTTGAGTTTTTCTATATCGTTCTCTATCAGGTGTGTGAAATCTATATCCATGTACCAAACATCCTAAGTACTGGATGGGCTAGATGGACGGACCACATGCCAGAGTATACAATTCTTATGAGATTTCTTCTGAATTTTCACCATATTTCGATACAAACTACATCAATAAATATTATTATATAGAAAAAAAAATGAAGTTTAATGATATGAAATTCGTATTATAAAATGGGGCTTTACAGTAATACCGTATGTTCAAACCATGAGGTAAATACCTCTTCGTGCATCTTTTCTACGTCAGTTACACCATTCGTGCGAAGTAGTTGTATATATTCGCTGCGGATGTTCATGTGAATGGTTAATTTGTATCAAGTTATACTATATTATTATATATGGACTTAAAGATAATATTGATTTAGAAGATCATCGCTAACCTCAAGAAGTGGTCAATCTCTGCACAGTTATTCAAGACATACCATCAAACTCTTTCAAACTCTTGCCCACATAGGTCGTAACCCCCTTGTGCGCTAATGGTGACGTACTGTCTGGAAAAACACGATAAATGTTTATGAGACTCCCATCTCTCGGTCACCTTCATAATTTCGGTCTGGTCTTGTAAATATAGAATCAATCCCACGAAAATAGATTGAACAAAAGGTATGCCACTCATTATCATTATATGACTCTGCAATCGAACCTTCTGGATGAGCTTTATTCCCCACAAATCGATTAAGTTTTTCCAAAAACCGTTCAATAGGTACATCCATCTATACTGAACCGGGCCAGCGACTAAAGACTCACGAAGTAGGTGCTCAGCCAAATGAACCATTACATCAAAGAATGAAGGTGTGTACAAACTTTCAAATTTGCACAATATTACTGCAATATCAGCTTCCATTTTTAACAATGTATCAACTTTCAACATTATACTGCAAATGTCTCTAAAAAATCCTCCTAATTCTGTGAGAGCTGTAAGAATATCTCGAGTAAGTTTTTCACGCACACCAACCGGCAACAAACAAACGCTGTAAAAATACATGACAGTCATGCCTTTTAAGACCAGTTATCTTGACATGTTGACATGTTTGAAGCATAGTCATCGAGTAATTTGATTGTCATGAACCAATCACAAAATTTCTTTATCTCATCATTTGAAAATGTATACCATCCAATGGGCATATAAGTTGACGACCCATTATCTTGCAAATGCAACTTCGGTCTTATCCCCAACTCCTTTAAGTTTTTACGAGAGTTAGCTGTATATTTTGTCTTCCCTTCTATTGACATCAGAGTGCCCAACGTATTCTCACATATATTTTTTTTCAATGTGCATAACATCTAGATTGTGGCATACGGTCAATGTAGACCAGTATGATAACTCAAAGAAAACACATTTTTTTATCCAATTCAACTCTACTGTTTGTCATTTTCTCTTTCAAACACTTGTATCTTTCCCAAATCTGTTTTTTAAAACATCTCCCAATTGCACAATAATATTATTCCCAGACAACTCTGGCTCTGATGACCTGCGCTCAACCCTTCTATCAAACATGGCTCTATTTGAACGATATCTATGATCATGTGGTAAATAACGACGGTATCCCATAAAACATAATTTCCTACCATGACTCAACCACTAAGACTATGTATCTTTATTGCAAACAAGATAAGCCATTTTACTTTCTGTGCGCCACCCAGACAAATTTTCATATGCTGAAAAATCATTTATTGTCCACATCACTGTAGCATGCATCTTGAACTCACGCGACAAGGACGCATCATATGTACTGACACCCTGATCCCACAACTCTTTCAACTCTGCAATCAATGGTTGCAGATATACATCTGATTCGTTCCCCGGTGACCTTGGCCCTGGTATCAGTAAAGTCATCATAAAATATGGATCATTCATACACTTCCAAGGTGGCAAGTTATAAGGCATTAATATGACAGGTTAAGTACTATGAGAAGTGCTCATGTTGTCAAATGGATTAAAACCATCCATTGTTAAACCAAGACGTACATTATGAGGTTCTTCAGCAAATCATAGATACTCGATGTCAAATTTCTTCCATTGTAAGGAATCTGCAGGATGCGAGAGGAAGTTTCATTTTGGACTCTTTCTGTGTGATGCCAAGACATATCTTTCACAGTCAATCGGGACGTAAACAATCTTTGAAGTCAAAGAATCAATGAAAAATGTCTTAAAACTTTGTGGGGTACCTTACGTTTGTCAAATGTCCATCTTGACTTATGACACACTGGACATGAGTCAAATTCTGCATATTGCTGCCAGTAGAGAACACAATCATTTTTACAAGCGTGGATGATATTATAATCAAATTCTAACCCTCGCTTCAATTGATTCGTTTCATAAAAATTACGGGATACTACGTTGGGATAAGGAAGAGTTTCTTTAAATAATTCAAGCAACATATCGATGGCCTTGGCAAAAATATGACAAATAGACTTAATATAGAGCAACCTCATCATGAAAGACAACATGCTATGACGACGTACAACTCTATTTGTGCATCATCCCACAGTCTTTCAAAGTTTCCATTTCCCTCAAATGATTGTGCAGATGTTCCTTCTCCGTCCCTCACCCCAAATATTCCTGCACCCAGATCACCTAACATCTCAGTCATATCCTCCCCATTATCATCATTATCATTAGGATCATTCACATTAATGTCCTCTATGTCAGTGTCATTACCCTCCTCCATTTGATTGGTCTGACTGCTAAATCTAACTCATTTGGAAAATGGTTCTCCATGTAAGACCCAAGGTGAGTATTTAGGATCGATTTCATTTACAAATAAATGATCCTCCACTACCACCAAATTATAAGAACTAAGATTTTTGTACTTCTTGCACAGATATCTTATAAATCCTCGACTATCAACACTCACACGAGCAAACTCTAGAAAATCCTTCACCCCTTGTGCATATTCCTTATAGTCTTGCCAAAATATATCTCTCAACAGCATCCAATTTTTATCCATTATTATGATCCGTTATTTGTCAGATGTCTATAAAAAAAAACCCCAATTTGTGGGATAAACACTATCAAGAGTATATTCATACTTGTTTACCAATTATTTTATAAGGTAGTTGATCCTATCCCATTCGAGAGACTATCATCTATATCGCATATATATTCAGTCCAAAACTCTAATATTAGTAAAAATTTCGATAGCATTTTCCTACAATTCTCCAAGTATACTAGTCACGGTAAGTCTTCGACCCTATTCATGGGCCGAGAAACTTACAGACCACATACCCTGAAGAATATAAGGAAACAATGAACTAAAATTTTAATTGACTAACACAATAGTTTAAACAGAATGTATCTGCCATATAGATTATAGAATCCCAAACTATTCATTTTGGAAAATTCAAGAATTGTACCCAAACATTTTTTAAAAGAATTATTTGACCACAACTCTCAAAAGGGTCTAAGGTTCAACTACATATAAAATTAACCCTAAAATCCACAACTGTCCAACTCCTACAATTATACTATAAATTAAAAAGCAAATCACATTCCAAATCACAAATAAATTGCAAAATTACATTACAAATCACCATTATTATAAATATTTACTTGGCTATATCCAATTCAATGCAAATCCGATGTCTATCCCACGTTCCTGAAATTTCAAGCACTTGTTGAACGACAATTTGACACTAAAATTAAATGTTTACAATCCGAATGGGGTGGTAAGTATCGGTCCCTCCATACTCATCTTCAAACTCATGGCATTCATCGCCGTCTGTCATGCCCACATACTCATCCACAAAATGGATGTGCTGAGCGAAAACATAGACATATCATTGAAACATCCCTAGCTCTTCTTATCGACAACTCCTTACCAAAGAAGTTTTGGGATGAAGCTTGCCAAACCGTATGTTTTCTTATCAATCGCATGCCTACCACTGTACTCAATAATTTATCACCTTATGAAAAATTATACAAGTGCAGCCCAAATTATAATTTTCTCAAAATTTTTGGGTGCGCATGCTATCCACATCTTCGACCTTATAACACCAATAAATTGCAGCCTCGTTCTTCTCCCTATGTGTTTAACAGATATAGCATGCATCATAAGCGTTACAAATGTTTAAATCCTAACACTAATCGAATTTACATCTCTCGTGATGTTATCTTCGATGAATTCTCTTTTCCATTTGCCTCTCCCATTTGCAGGTCCATTTCTCAATCTTCATCACCAGCTCATGCAGTTTTGCCATTACCATTATTTCCCTCACTGACGAGCTCAGATGTGATTAGTTCACAACCTGGTTCATCACCTACAATGGCATCGACTCAGTCACCTGCTCCTCCTGTCACTGAGATCTGTCCAGCACTAGTGCCTAGATGCACTCACTCAATGGTCACTAGGTCTCAAGCCAATATGTTTAAACCTCGGCAACATACAGATGGTAGAATTCAATATCCCATTCCTTGAGCTTTGCTTGCTGAAACTGCTGTAATTATTGAACCAACCTGCTTCACTAATGCGATCAAAACACTAGAGTGGCAAGCTGCGATGCAAGATGAATTTAATGCCCTGCTTCGAAACAACACTTGGTCCCTTGTTCCATCTCATGCGGCTAAAAATGTAGTAGGGTGCAAATGGGTGTTCAAACTCAAAAGAAAGTCTGATGGATGTCTTGAGCACTACAAAGCGCAACTAGTGGCTAAAGGACTCCATCAATTAGCAGGTTTGGATTATGGTGAAACATATAGTCCAGTGGTTAAACCAGCCACTTTACGAACTGTTCTCTAACTAGCTTATTCTGCAGGATGGGCCATGCGTCAAATTGATATTCAAAACGCATTTCTTCATGGGACACTCTCTAAGGAAGTATATATGACTCAACCGCCTGGTTTTTCACATCCTTTATATCCATCTCATGTTTGTCGCCTTAAAAAAGCAATTTATGGCCTCAAACAAGCCCCGAGGGCTTGGTTTTCACGATTGAGCTCTTGTCTACTTCAACATGGCTTTCATGCATCTAAAGTTGACTCCTCCTTATTTATATTTCATGCTGGATCCACGACCATATTTATTCTAATTTATGTTGATGATATCATCATCACCTCTTTGGTTTCAACTGCCATTGATAAGCTCCTTGCACTTTTGTGGAATGATTTTGCCGTCAAAGATCTTGGTGACCTTAATTTCTTTCTTGGTGTTGAGGTGCAACGACTACCAGAAGGTCTTCTTTTATCTCAGCAGCGGTATATACTTGACTTACTAAGAACAACAAAGATGCTTGAAGCTAAGCCAATATCATCTCCTATTGCATCGTCTCACTCTCTATCGGCTTATGATAGTGATCCCTTCCTGGATACAACACTATTTCGAAGCACTGTTGGATCACTACAATATTTCTCTCTCACTCGACCAAACTTAGCATTCACTGTTAACCGTGTGTGCCATTATGCATCGTCCAACCAAGTTACACTGGTAGGCCGTGAAGCGCATACTACGGTACCTCAAGCATACATTATCTCATGGACTTCTCATCACTAAGTCATCAACTCAACACCTTGAAGCCTTTTCCGATGCAGATTGGGCTAGTTGTCCCGATGGTCGTCACTCTACAAGTGCGTATTATATCTTTCTTCTCAAGAACTTAATTTTCTGGAGCTCTCATAAACATCCAATAGTGTCCCGATAAAGCACCGAAGTAGAATACAAGGCACTACCAACACTGCTGCCGAATTGCAATCGATCCAATATCTTCTTCGTGATCTACGAGTTACACTCCCACGGGTTCCAACTCTTTGGTGTGACGACATAGGTGCAACATACATGTCAGCCAATCCAATATTTCATGCTTGGACCAAACATGTTGAGATAGATTTTCACTTTGTTCGTGACAAAGTAGCTACCAACGATTTGACAGTTTCTTTCATCCCTACTCAGGACCAATTGGCCGATGTTCTAACAAAACCCATTGTGTCCTCGCGGCTTCAACTACTCTATTCCAAGCTCAACGCCTCCCCGTTGCACTTCAAAGGGGTGTTAAGGATCATGTTGAAGCTGCCTCCAAAACTGATCAATAGCAAAGTCCTGAAACTGACCAACAACAAGATCAATTCAAATAGCGAGAATATCTCAACAAGCTTTTGTATTTAAATATCTTACTGTAATCTAGTTTATCTTATCTCAATCTCATGTAACAAACTCATCTGTTATAGTCTTTATATAGCAACGTCGACTCCTGCAATTGATAAAGAGATTACTCACAAATAAATTATTTATGCATTCTAACTCTAACGAGGACGCGGAGTAGCAAAATCAGCATTTTACTCTTGACAGTTAAATCATGTCTCAACACCACGAATATATAGAGAGCAAAATGTTAATTATTCATCGTGTATATAGGCATCTACTATTGAACCCTCAGCTCTGGCTTTATTCCCAACAATGTGTTTCAGTCGACCTAAATATTTTTCAATTGGATAAATCCAAAGGAACTGTGATGTTATGGTCCAAATGTATTGCTAAATGGACCATGACATCAAAAAATGATGGTGTACAGATCTGCTCGAATTTACATAGTATAGTAGTAATGTCTTTTTTCCTCTTCCATAACATATCTCGATTTACTACCTGAACACACAAATCCTTAAAAAACATACATGAGTTCGGTTATGGCGACACGTACATTAGATGTAAGCTTTTCACAAATTCCCACCAATAATAACTTCTGCAAAAATACATGACAATCTTGACTTGTCAATCCACTAATTTTTCAATCATCAGGGCTCACGCATTTATTGATATTTGAAGCATAATCATCTGGCAACTTCACACCTTTCAACCATTTACAGAAGTCTATCCTCTCCTACCTCGTCATTGTAAAACATGCATGCAACATGACCACCATGTTGCCTTCCACCTGCAAATGTAGATCTCATTCTCTCAAGATATTTCCTCGTCTTGATCGTGTCCTTTATCTTTTTGTTATTGCTCATCAATGTACCCAATATATTATCATAGCTATTCTTCTCAATGTGCATTACATTCAAACTATGTTGCAACATGAAAGAAGACCAATACGGCAAGTAAAAAAAAAATACTACACTTTGTCCAATTCAATTTTGCTGCGCCTCATTTTATCTTGTTCTTTCACCGACCTTTGCCAAAATTGTTCACTCTAACATGTACGGTTGTACCAATTGTTCCACTATCTCTTCTTTAGACAACTCATTTGGTGCAATTTTGTCCTCTATTCTCCTATCAAACTTGGCGCCTTCTCTTCTCCATGCATGATTTGCTAGTAGATAACGTCGATGACCCATGAAACACAATTTCTAAGAATATTTTAACCACTCACTAGCAGTTTTTTTATTACATGTCGGACACGCTAACTTCTCTTTAGTACTCCAACCGGAAAGATTCCTATATACCAAAAAGTCATTTATCGTCTACATTACTGCAGCATGCATCTGAAAAGATGTCAACGTGAATGCATCATAAGTTCTAACGCTTGTTTCCCATGACTTTTTCAGCTCTTCAATCAACGATTGCATGAATACGTCAATGTCATTCCCAAGTGATCTCGAGCTGGGGATAAGTAAAGTTACCAAAAAGTTGGGCGCCTTCATGCACCTCCATGGTGGAAGATTGTACGAAATCAACACTACGAGCCAAGTGCTATAACTTGTACTCATATTCCCAAAAGGGTTGAATCTATCGGTTATGAGTCCCAGGCGCACGTTCCAAGCTTCTATCCCAAACTCTGGGTATTGATCATCAAAAGAATGCCATGCAAGTGAGTAAGCTGGGTGCCTCATATAGGCATCAGCCTTAACTCGTTTCTCCTTATGCCACCTCATATTAGAAGTTGTTTTCTTATACATATATAGTTTTTGCAACCTAGGCCTCAAGGGAAAATATCGCAACACCTTAACCAATACATTTTTCTTACCATTTCACCTCGACTCTCCGCATACAAGACATGCTTATTTCTCCTCGTTCTCCTTCCAGAACAAAAAACAATCATTCTTGCATGTATGTATGGACTTCTACTAAAACTCTAATCCATTTCTCAACTATTTCGCTTCATAAAAATTCTTTACCAATGCAGACCCTTCAGGAAGCATTTCGTTAAATAAGTCCAATACCATGTTTATTATTTTCGTTGACATCCCGCACAATGACTTAATGTGAAGCAACCGCACAATAAATGACATTTTGGAATGTTTTGTACAACCTAGATAAAACTTGCACTTTGCATCTTCCCACATTGTAGCGAAATTTTTAGAATCAGTCCCTCAGCCACTTGAGGCATTGTCGTCTACGTCATCCATAAACATCTCAGCTCCAATGTCACCCAACATCTCCTCCATTTCATCCCGCTCATAATCAATGTAATCATCATCCATGTGCCGCAAATAATTCGAATGACCGAACAATGCATCGCTGACTGTGCATACGACTCACCATGCAGTACCCATCGGGTATACCCCAGAGATCCATACCATTCACAAATATATGACTTTCAACTTCAACCAACCCTATCGCACACAAATTTCTACACCCTTGACATGGACACTTAATGTAACCACGACTATCAACAAACGCCCTAGCAAAATTAATGAAGGTTCTTACTCCACACGCATAGGGTGCGTAATCCTTTCCAAATCTATCACCTAGACGCATCCAACTTTTGTTCATTTCTAAAAATATTTATCTATTAGTAACACGTACATAGAATATATTCACATGCATGTCATGCTCCAATTCTCACTACTCTTTTTATAAGGTAGTTGGTCATATCTCATTCAAGATTATATTATCCATGTTGCACATATTCCGTCACTTTACTACTTTCCACGTAGTAGAAATTTCGGCAGCACCTCCCATAGTTCTCTAAATATACATGTTCACATTGAGGGATTGTGATCCTACGAACAGTATACCAGAAGAACAATAGAGGAAGGTACCAAAACTTCATACTAAACTTGTTCAGTAAGAGTATCAAGAATGTGCAATACAAATAATATAATTCCAAACTGTCCACTCTAGACAATTCAAGAATTAGTGGACACTTAAATGTACACTAATTCTTGAACGGGTCTAAGGTTATTTATGCAATATTACACAATATCTATAAAAAAACACACGAAATAATATTTCCATGTTGTTTGAATTAACAATGTCGAATAAATAGTAGTGTTATATTGTTAAACAATATAGAGATGGAAAAATATGTTCACAAGTTTCCTATCAGTAGACAACAAAGGGAAATGATCTTAAAGAAATGTCTAAAATTTAGTCTAATTACTTAACTGTCACAAACTTTCCGGCCTTGACATTTCTCAAGGTTGGAGAGACTTTGACAGTCAAGCAATTTAACAAACATTTTTTTAAGATAATTCTCCCACGTTGTCTACAAGACAAGAAACTTGTGAGCATATTCTTACTTCTTTTTCTAGTTTAACAATGTAACACTACTATTTTTTTGACATTGTTAATTTATAAAAATAATAATAATAATGACTGATCTCGAATTATTATTCCTAAATTATAATTTTAATTGTTATTATATATCTTAGTTACTTATTAATTGATACCCATGTTATTTTAATTTTTATTATATAATTTTAATTGTTTCTATTCTAAATTATAATTTAATTGTTATTATATATCTTAGTTACTTATTAATTGATACCTATGTAATTTTAATTGTTATTATATATCTTTTTACTTATTAATTGATACCTATTTAATTTTAATTGTTATTATAATTGAAACTTATTTATTTCTTAATATTTATATTATAACTTAGTATAAGTTGATTTATTTTAATTGCTTACCAAAATAAGCACATCTTAGTTATAATTAGTTATTATGTCTAAAATGTTTACTAATATTTATATACTTGATTGAGTGAGTTATTTATTTATATAGACAAGAAGTTTATAATTTCTAACTAAGCATTTACTTGATCCTTATTTATTTACTCTCTATTTTATTTTAAATAAGTATATTTATTTATTCCAACTCTCTACTTATTTGGTGGGTTCAAGACTTCTTTCTTGAATAGTATTTTACTTTCTTTATATATATATATATATATATATATATTTAATAATATAATGATTTGGAACCTCACAATCGTAAGAATATTTAGTAAGTTATTATTAATTATAGTTATTATATGTATATTATACTTTATATGTAGTTAAGTTATTTACTTATAAGTTGCATAATAATCATATTCTAATTAAACTAGTATGAATATATTATATATACTTATTAAATATTAAATATTTATTCCCATATTAAATGTATATTAATTGTTTTTAATTTTAACTTAAATTAAGTTCCTAAACTTATAATTTTCTTAAGAAAGAACAAATTCAAAAAAATCAAAAAAATATTATATCAAAAAATTCACATAAATCCACAAACTAAACACAATATATTTCTAACCATATAAACATATTCAATAAAAATTCACAAACAATAATCACAATATTTCAAATCCATATTATAACATATTCACAATATTCCAACAACAATATTTCTAAACATATTAATTCATCAATAAACACCATAAACTCACAAAATATTCACAAAATTCACAAACAATAATCACAATATTTCAAATCCATATCACAACATATTCACAATATTCCTACAACAATATTTATAAATATATTAATTCATCAACAAACACCATAAGCTAACAAAATATTCATAAAATTCACAAATAATAATCTCAATAGTTCAAATCCATATCACAACATAGTCATATTATTCCCACAATAATATTTCTAAACATATAAATTCATCAATAAACACCATAAACTCACAAAATATTCACTAAATTCACAAACATGAATAATCACAATATTTCAAGAGTAAGCATAAACACAACACAATTTTTCATTTTAATTCATCATATTACACAATCCATATCACAAAGATTTCCTTCTAATTCATCAATATAAACAATTTAATTCATTCTAATTCATCAATACCCAATTGATACATATTCACTATATATATATACAATCAAAATTCACTACTCGACTCACAATATTCTACCCATAACTAATTCATCAAAATCCACAATCAACTCACACTATACACATCCCATATTCATCATTATCGACAATAAAATCACAACAAAATGTATAAACATATTAATAAAGTTTAAAAATATACCTAACACTCACAATATCCTTTTACAAATCAAAAGCTTTCAACTTGCCAAAACAACTTATCCTTCAAAAAAATACAACACTAGCTTGTTAGAGACATATATATAAAAAAAAAAACACAAGACAAATATCATAAAATTGCAAAAAAAAAAAAAAAGGGTTTTTCCTTACCAAAATCAATGGAGAGATCCAAAATATTAACCCTCTCTCACTCTAACTCTCTCTCTAACCCACGACCCTCTCTCACCCTCTCTCTCTCTCGCGCATGGGGGAAGCAGTAGAAATGACTATGCTTCCTCCCGTGCGTGTTTTCATGTAAAAAACATTTCATTTGATGGAACGTTCCAACTTTTAAGTTGTATGTTGGGATGTTCATTTCATCTCGCTCAATTTTCAACTGAAACGTTCAAATGTTAAATTGTAATGTTCAAACGTTACTTCTCATGATAGAGCCCGAATTCAAGCGGGAAATTTCCCGTCCAATTTTTTTCACGTCCAAACCTATATAATTTAATGTTTGAACATTTATAAATTTCCTCTCAAATTTCATCCATTAACGTTCTAACGTTAAATTATAACGTTCGAATGTGAATGCTCATCACAGAACAAGGAAATCGAGTGGAAAATTTTTCGGCCAAATTTTTTCGCTTTCGAACGTGAAGGAAGGACATTATTCAATAGTTGGTATTTATTAATATTCTAGCTATATATACTATTATAGTATATATATATATATATATATATATATATATATATATATTATAACACAACATAATTATTATACTATATTATATTATATACACTATATTATAACTAATAACTAATATATTAATATAATATGTTATAACTAATATTATACTATTAAATATTTTATTTAATAGTTATTGATTTTCTCGATTTATTTTTGAAAACATTATTCAATTTTTTTGTGTTGAAACCCAATTCAATTTTTGAAAACATTCTCACGGTAGTCTATTAGTGTATAGTATTAGTATATATCTAATAGTATTAGGATAAGTACTAATTAGTATACGTATTAGTATATAAATATATTATTAGTATATAAATATATAGTATTAGTGTATAGTAAGTATACAGTAACATACAAATATACTATTTATTATTATATTAGACTATTATATATATATAATACTTAATATATTATAACATTATACCGTATAATATATTAGTATAGTATTAGTTTAATATTATATGTTATATACTAATAGTATTACTATATCTATTACTATACTATATAGTAATACTATATTAGTAATACTATATAATATTAATATTAATATTAGACAGTTAATCAAGAATTAGGGTTTGCTAATGGCCAAAACGGCATAATTAATAAAAATAACAATAATAATTTTATGAATATAATAATAATATCACATATTTATGCTAAATCAGTTGATGCGTTTGATATAATGTTATTTTAGACAACTTATTAAGAACATAATATATTCTTAAAATCTAATATCAATTATTGGGAATTAGTTTTTACATTTTTAACAAATTTAAAATTACTAAAAATGTTAATCTTGAACCTAATATTATTACTTATAGTTAATATTAAAAATAATAGTTTCATTAATATTTAATTCCCTTACTTTATACTTTAATCATTTATCCAACATTATTAACACTATTCTAGAAGTTTTAAAATTCTCAATAAATTGCTTTATTTAAAATTACTAATATGATGTACACATTTAGAAATAAAACATTATAGTATTAACTAACGAGGAAAAAATTAATATATAACATACACATTTGACTATAATTAATAAAACTAGCAACAACAATATACTATATATAGTATATAGCATTATATAGTGTATATATAATACTATATATATAATATACTTTATACTATATACTATATATATACACTATACTATACTATATATATTATAATATCATATTAGATATAGTATGTTATATGTTATAGAATACATTATAATATATAACGTTTTATTTATTAATATATATTTTCTCACACTTAGAATGACGTTCGAGTGTTTCGTATATATAAGTCCAAAATCGAATGGAGAAAAGTCATTTTCACCGTTCTTCTTCATCAACCATTTGCACGCCGCCTTCAAACCCCGCCACAACCGTCATGAAAAGGTAGGCATTCCTCTTTTATCCTCTTACATGTTTTTTATTTAAGATTTAGTAGGAAATTTTTCAAAAACGAAGTTAGTGGTGGTCGAAATATCAACTCCATTTTCCAGCCACTCCTGGTTGCCATTGGCCAAATGGTCACCGTAGAAAATTTTCTTGAAGTGTATACTTCATTTTTATAGTGGCATTTCGCCACTTAGAACCATGGTATGTAATTTTTGAAATTTTTGAGAATGGCTAAGCAGCCATTCTGTGTCGTAACGTTTGAACGTTTTGACTGAACGTTCGAATGTACGACGTTTCAATTACATAACCATTATGCCTTCCACATTCGAATGTATCTTTTTTACATTTAGACATTACTTTTAGTAGCATTTACATCCGAATGTTGAATTTTAACATTCGAACGTACTACTTTTAATTTATTTATGACTTCCACAATCACACGTGTATCTTTTACATTTGCAAGTAAAACATATACGTTCAAACGTGTCACATATATGTGTGAACGTAAAACACATACATTCGAACATATAACATACACGTTTGAACGTGTAAGGCATAAGGTTCAAACGTATCACATTTCAAAATTCTTAGCCATTATGCCTTAACATTCCAACATGGCTATTATATGTTCGAACATTAATTTTTATATTTGAACATTAAACACATATGTGAGAACATTTTATCTGAACGTTCAAACTTATGTTTTACTATGTTCGAACGTTAATGCAGAACAATTTAAAATTAATACGAAATATGCATCAATAGTACTAATAATGTTTTTTTCTTTTCTATTTTCAGGATATGGCTCATCCTTTGCATATCAGGAAATGAGGGAGGGAATGAGCCACTTAGGACACTGCTCGTATTGGGGCTCGTACTGTTATGGTGGAGCGAGAGGTCCTAATCAGTGAGTTCAATGAGCTGAGATGGGAGCATACAAACATCAGAGATGTCGTCATTAGTAGATTCTGGAGAAATATTTGCACATTGAGGGGGAAGGTATACCCCTCAATGGTTCAAGAGTTCAATATGGGGATGTGCTCTATGTCTTAGGACGCATCCTCTCACACCGTGACTGCACGCAGTGTTTCATTTGAGATTTCACCGGATGTCATCGCCGAACTCTTCGAGATTCGTCGAGGAGTTGAGACATCGACTACAGTTGATTCTCTAGCCTTGGTTCGCACATCTACATCTGTACATGGCACATTTGATACATATGTAGGCACTTCTGCATTATCTACTGGCTCATTTGAGCCATCATCAGCCAAAGATGCAGACCGGTCAGTGGCCGAGGGTACTGGCCGTGAGGCTCAGGATGATGACCGAGATGAGGATTTCTACATCCTCATCGGGAGAGACCACACGTAGATCGAGAGGAATAACTCCTTCAACCAAATACATCTGCTACCTTTCTTCCACATATTACAACTTATTGTTACAACAAACCTGGATCCTGTGGCACATAAGACCACATTTAGTCAAATTCTGGCATAGCTTTTCATACGAGTGGCACGTGGAGATCCCATCGATTTGCCAGTGCACATCTTTGAGAGGATCCGTTACAAGGTGATTATCGTCTCTACGGACAACCTCCCATATGGTGTCATCATCAATCGGTTATTACTTGCTCAGAAAGTGCCAACCCAGCCGGAGGAGCGGGTCAAAGATCAAATGAGCCCCCTCGATATGAGCATGCATTGACTTAGCATTGGACAGGCAAGAGGGTATCCTTGACGTCAGTCACCCCCTGTAGAGGATCTAGTTCCTCGGTATCTATATGTATATATAAATATATTTATATTTTACAAATTGTATATATATATAAATATATACAAGTCAATTTTTTAGACTTGTTCACAAATTATGCACTATAAAAACCACATAATTATTAAATTAGAGTTATATTTAATTTAAATTTACAATTAACGTTTGAACGCTGGCGCCATAACATTTCATATATGCACGTAAGTAGCAACAATGTTCGAACGTATATGTGACGTTCGAATGTAAATTTTCCATATGTCCGAACGTAAAAAAAAGTTCATTTATCTTTAGTGACGGTTTCAGAAAATGCTTTTTAGGGATGGTTTAGGGACTGTCATAAATTTTCCAACCATCACTAAAAAGCAATTATGTTGTAGTGACCTCTAGTAGTGCCTCGACCTTGAAGAAATTATACTATTAAAGCTATAAAATATAATATTCATTATACGAAGTAAATGATGATTAGAAATGCTATAATATATATGAATGACCTTAATTGAAACAAAATGACTATTAGATTTTTACCTTATTCTATAGAGTCAATATCTAGTGGTGAGTCAGACAGAGAGTTAGGAATAAGTGGAGATGGGTTTGGAACTGGACTGGTTCAAAATCGGACTGGTTCCATAGGTTTGGGCCAGTCTAGTCCAGTTTTCTAGTTTTTCGGTTAATTTTTACACTTTACTAGTCAACACCTTTGACAAAGAGATGCTCTCTCACTAAGTCTATCTTATGAGAACGCAAATTCTTTCATTGTCGGCATAGACATCTAATATGCCCATCACTATCAACTGTAGAGGATGCGAATTCTAATAATTTCTTCACACCTTCAGCATATACATTGTAATCCTCACCCAAATGATCTCTAACTCGTATACAACTCTTATCCATACCAAATACTCTATTACAAACAGTCACGTGGGCAACAACAACCAAGCATGTTTCTAACATATTGTGCAATTTATTCCTTTCACCGGGTAGTTGATCCTATCTCATTCAGGATTGTAAGATTATAGTCGCCAACATATCAACTATTATTTGTTATTTGTCACGTCCAGCAAAATTTCAGCAGCATCTCTCCATAGTTTTGCAAATATGCTCGTTTGGTCGTGTGCACCGACGAGTAACACGTCGATGCACCATCATCGAAACTACATATCTAGAGAACAACAAGGGACGACTCTACCAAAATCATGATGTCAGACGCAAACAGATACAATTGGATAGTTTGTGAGAATAATCTTACAATTACAAACTAAACACTCTGGACAATTCAAGAGTTATCAAGCAATCGTTCAATAGGATTGATAACTCTCAAACGGGTCCAAGGTTTATTTCAATGCAACATACAGGAGACAAAATTAATACACAACAACAATGCAAGATACGATAATATATCAAACAACAGCTAAAAAAGTTTCTGATTGTTATATTAAATTTAATAATTAATTAAGATTTTAACTTATTC
Source organism: Cyclocarya paliurus (assembly GCA_029856935.1). Classification (NCBI taxonomy): domain Eukaryota; kingdom Viridiplantae; phylum Streptophyta; class Magnoliopsida; order Fagales; family Juglandaceae; genus Cyclocarya; species Cyclocarya paliurus. Next base: position 4,621,062 of record CM056956.1, read on the forward strand.
TAATTATTATCAAATATTCAATTTTCTATGATTTTCTTGTAAATATGATTATTATTAGAATAAGTTAACAAGTTATAACTTATTCTAAGAATTATTAAATTTAATCCTATCCTATTTTAAGTATTCTAAGTATTAAAAAATATATTAAGTATTGAGTACTTTTTAATACTTTTTTTATACTATCTTTATTTTAAGCATTAAGTATTTTTTAAATATTTTTTTATACTATTCTTATGTTAAGTATTAAGTATTTTTTAATACTTTTTTTATACTATCCTTATGTTAAGTATTAAGTATTTTTTAATATTTTTTATACTATCTTTTTTTTAATTACGTTTTTTATACTATCCCTATGTTAAGTATTAAGTATTTTTAAGCATTTTTTATACTATCCTTATGTTAATTATTAATTATTTTTTAAGTATTTTAATAAGCATTTTTTTATACTATCTTTATGTATTCTATGATTTTCTTGTAAATATATTCTTGTAAATATGTATTTTTTATAAGTATATTTGCTATGTGTAATCTGTATTAATGCAAGTTAATGTTCGAACGTATAAAACTTATGTTTAAACGCAATAGTACCGTTTGAATTATAATAAATACTATTATGACGGATTCAACCCAGATTCCAAATGCAAACCCAAAACAACATCAAAAAATACAATCCTCAAGCACAACATCACAAATCACGCACAATAGAAACAAGCACACAAGTACATAAATTATAATGAATAAACTATAAAACACAAATCTTACCTTCAATGTAATTCCAAACAACTCAATAAACAATAAACACCTACACAACATGTAAACAAACAATAAAATCAATATTAGTAAAATTCATGTGCAGTGAAAAAGATGAGTTAACTGTGCATAGATATCTAACAAAGAACATACCTTCAAAATATTCATGTGTAGCCCTCTTTCTAATGTGAGTTCAATCTAACTCACTTTATTTCTATCTCTATGTCACTCTTTGCATCTCTCTAATCAAAATGGGAGAAGAATGAAGGACTATGGGGAGAAGAATGAGGGAGTGCGGCGTTAGGCTGAAAGAGAATAAGGGATGAAAGAGTAGTATGCGGCTCTGAGGGGTATTGTGGGGTATTTAAGTGGGGTCAGAATTTTTGAAATTATTACAGTGAAAAATGTCGTTGTAATAAGTTCCTTGGCATGAAACGTTATCGTTCAATTTAAAACTTCTCTTATCAAGACAAAGAAAGTTGTCACCTGCGCGCCCTCTTAAGTTGTTAACTGTTCGAATACAAATATTACACATTTGAATGTGAAAATAGATTCAACACACAAGTTTTCCCACTTGATAATTTTTCATGCCAGCATTTGAACGGTAATAAAGTACCATTCGAACGTAATTTCGTTGCTCAAGGATTGGTGGGAGACATTCCCGCCACTAGTTCAGGAGGCGCCAAAAACCCTAGAAACCGTTCGAACGTGCTTCTTAATGGTTGAAAACATTCAATCACTAATATAGCATTCGAACGTTAGGTCATACCATTCAGACGTATCTTACTAAATGTTTTATTATAGTATAATATTTACACTATAAGTTATAATTTATTACTATATATAGTTTTTTTGACAAATATTACTATATATACTTATATATTGTTATATATAAATATAATGATGATATATACTATATATATTATAGTTTATATATATTATGAGTATATATTATAAATACTATATTAATACTAATATAGAATAATACTATAATATATATAAATATATTATCATAGTATAGTGATGATATAGTATTATATATATATTTATATATATAACAAGTTATATTATTATTTATAACAAGTTATATAGTGTATAGTATTATATACAAGCATATACTAGATATCATATAGTGATATATAGATATAGTATATATTGATATATACTATATATGATATTATAATATGGTATATATTATATGATATTATATGATATATGATATTATAATACTATATCATATAGTATATAGTAATATACTATATGATATTCTTATATTTGATAATTAGTATATACTATATGATAATATACTATATGATATTATAATTAGCATATACTAATACTATATATTATAGTATTTATATATGAAATCACTATATGATATATCATACATATAATATCATATAGTGATATATACTATGTGATATATTAAATATAAAAAATAAATGAATTTACTAAATTTGAAATAAATACAATTCGAACGGTATATATTATTGTTTAAATGGTAAGATAGTCTCAAAACTATTCGAATGGATCTGTACATATACGGTATCGATGGAGGTTTTTGAACATCGTCGTCGCGCCCATAACAACCATGCAAACTTTCAAACGAAAAACAACTCAGTCGAACTTCGTCATCGCCCCTGTGGTCACCGCCACCATCAAAGACTCATTTCTTTTAAGAGGTACAATCCTTACATTCGAATAATTGTTGGTTTATATAGGTTTTGTTAGATTATTTGTAAAAAATAGAAAAACTTGATTTTTCCATCGATGGCCACCATAAGTAGCCGGGAATCCACCGTAGGCTATTAAATGAGTTTTGTATACTTATTATTTGTGGAAGAATAAAAAGAATATGTGGATTCCTTTCGTTTTCATGGCCACTAAGTTGACTTGGCCATGACTAAGTTCGACCCATATACTGTTCAAAAGAGTTTGTATGCATTCGAATTTTAGGAACTCAAACATCAAACAGTTGATTGGTTCACCATACGTTCAAACTGAATTTAATTTTAGCGTTTGAACATATATGTTTCACGTTCAAACGATACTGTAAAAATTATGATGTTTGAACGGTTAGGGATTCGATTGAATGGTATAACAAAAAACATGCAGTTTCTCATTGTTTTAATTAGTATATAATTTTGTGAATATTCATGTATTATATTTTATATCTAATGTTGCATATATATTTTATTTTTTAAATTTCAGGTTGAAAATGTCTTATAGGGAATGTAAGCGTGGCAGACCAGGGTAACCCTCCATCGAAACAGTTCAAGAGATGACTATTTGATTAGAGCATGAGGTGAAGATTTCTGGCTTTCTGACTCTTATCTAGTAGGGTTATTCCTTGAGATTAGTCTTCATTGATCGTGGTTGGACATCAATCCTTGATCAAAAGGACAAAGCATGGGACCTCGTTTCATATATTGGCATCGTCTCTGAGTTCTATAAAGAGCTTGGTGGTGCCAACCCATATGACAGAGGGGCATATACGGTCTTGATCCGAGGAGCTTCAATTATATGTTCAATGGACATACTCGTTGATTTTATTGGTATTCATTGATTGCGCACTGTATATCCAAACGTCATGCCCAAAGAGTCTCTAGCGGAGGATAAGGGATCTTATACAGAAGAACTCAATGATCTCACTGATCATGAGGCGAGGCAGTTGGTTGTTAGTCAAGATGCTCCTCCCTATGATGGGACAAAAAGCATCAAATAGGCAAATCTATCTGGTTTCTTCAAAATCATGAACTTAATCATCGCCAACAACATTGATCCTCGGTAGCACAAGATAGAGGTTTGCATGGATCGGGCGAAGTTTATGATACGCATCACTTATGAGGTTCCTATCGACCTAGTGGGTTATATATTCGATAGGATTCAGTTAGATGGTTGATACATTATGACAGATATATTGCCATTCGAGATCCTGATCACACGATTTTTGCTACATATGGGGGTCCTGCCAATTATTATTGAGCATGTTCGGGAGCCGATGGGACCGATCAACTCCTACACCCTGTCACGAAGCACGAGACACTCAAGATTTTGTATTCGTGGTGCTATTCTACCGATCGATACTCAGAGAGATGCACACCTGGGAGATCGTGGAGTATTGACCGGTGAGACATCCACACAGGTTGAGGCATCACGCATAACTACTCATGAGGAGATAGCAGATATAGTGCATGCAAAGATTAGCAGACAGATATCCACGATGATTGATGTAGTGCGTACGGAGATCCGTACTGCCATGTTTGACTTGTATACAGAGAGATTAATGCTAGCATCTCTGACTTACGTACAGAGATTAATGACATGTCTACGACTCAAGTCACGATCAGAACTCGATCGACACAACTAGAGACACACCTAGCTGCAATTGGGATCTTAGTAGTTTATATGTTTTATTTACATTTTTTTTTTTGGTATGGATAATATTTAATTGGTGTTTTGTAAATTTAATTTAATTTAATTATGAATTAAATCATTTTTGTCTTTTCTAAATTAATTATTGATTTCTATTTTTCCTATTATTTAATTTCTAATTTTTATATAAAAAAATATTTATCCATAATTAAGTAAGATATTTTGTTGCCATCAATAATTGTAAAAATTCTGTAACCATTCGAATGGAATATATCACGTTCGAACGTTTCTCCATTCCCTCTAGATATCTTTGTAATAAATCTCTATTTGAACTCTTTATTTTATGTTCGAACATTGATTAACGAATTCGTTCGAACGGTATAATAATTTGTTCGAAAGATAAGTCAATGTCCTGCTAAATTTATTGACTTAACCTACCAATTTCTCATTCGATCATATATAATATATGTTCGAACATTGATTAACTTTGACATTCGAACGTTGTTGTATGTTGTTCGAATGGTAAGTCAATGTCTCGGTAAATTGTCACTTAACATGCCAAATTCTAGTTTGACCATATATAATATCCGTTCAAATGTTTATTTTATTTTGTTTGAACGTTTTTTGTCAATGTTTGAACGGTTATTTTATTAGGAATGAAATTTTTCATTCCTACATATACTGTTCAAACTGTTCGAATGTGTTCGAATGGTAAATACCTTCTGTCATTTTTTAAGAGTGAAAATTGAATTTTGTCCCTAGATCTCATTTTTTGAGATGATTTTAATTTCATCCCAAACAAAAATCGTTCCAAAAAAAAAAACTTTTGTTGTGCTGCCGCAACCAGGACAACCTATTTGGGTATTGCGATTTACTATATGTGTATCTTTACTGCTTGGAATTGGAAACGAGAGTAGGTTTGGAAATGTACCAGAAAAGGTACTGCATGTATCTAATGTATATATCTACCATTCCTGGCCAGTGGCCTCGTGAAAAGGTACTCTTTAATTCTCTGGAAATGTAGTTGAGGCGACTATTTTGTTCGATACTCACGTGAGCTGCAACCTAACCCTAAAAGCTGTAATTAATTAATGACCTCACAACCTTTATATATTTCATACCGCGTCGAGCAACTTTATGTATCACACGCAGCCTTCTTTTCTCTAATATTAGTGCCACTACTGCTAGCTGCTGCAACACTATGGCCCTAGACATATTTCTTCTCCGGGAACTTGTCACCGCCATTATCCTCTTCTTAATCTCTCACTTTTCCATTCGTACACTCCTCAAAAAAAGTGATCGAAAACTGCCACCGGGTCCTAAAGGTTGGCCGGTTATAGGGGCTCTTCCCCTACTAGGAAGCATGCCCCATGTAACCCTAGCCAAGTTGTCCCGACAGTACGGACCTGTTATGTACCTAAAAATGGGCACTTGTAACATGGTCGTGGCCTCTACCCCAGATGCTGCTCGAGCTTTTCTCAAAACCCTAGACCTAAATTTCTCGAACCGTCCACCGAATGCTGGCGCAACGCATTTGGCGTATGATGCTCAGGACATGGTGTTTGCGGACTATGGACAGAGGTGGAAGTTGCTTAGGAAGTTGAGCAACTTGCACATGCTTGGAGGGAAGGCTCTGGAGGACTGGGCTCAGGTTCGAGCGGCCGAGCTCGGGCACATGCTAAGAGCGATGTGCGAGTCTAGCAGGCAAGGGGAGCTGGTGGTGGTGCCGGAGATGTTGACGTACGCGATGGCGAACATGATAGGGCAAGTGATACTGAGTCGACGAGTGTTTGTGACGAAAGGGTCGGAGTCGAACGAGTTCAAGGACATGGTGGTGGAGCTCATGACTTCAGCTGGGTTCTTTAACATCGGAGATTTCATACCATCCATTGCATGGATGGATTTGCAGGGGATTGAGCGAGGAATGAAGCGCTTGCACAAGCGGTTCGACATGTTGCTGACGAAGATGATTGAGGAGCACTCAGCTTCGGCTCATGAACGCAAGGGAAAGCCAGATTTCTTAGACGTTGTCATGGCTAACCGAGACAACGTCGCTGCAGGCGAGAGGCTGAGCTTGACCAACATTAAGGCCCTCCTGTTGGTACGTACGTATAATATTCGCCATTAATCGAGAGTATGTTAATTAGGAAGTAGTCGATTTTTTTTTTTTTTAAGAAGTAGTCGATTAATGAAAGGTTAACTGAGATTTCATAACTTTCTTTCAAAAAATAAATAAATTATTATATTGGATTTATTTAAATATTCTAATAAATTTAAAAGACAGCAACGATAATTAAAGAAATTATTTATATAAATTTTAAATAGATAAATTTCGTACAAAAGAAAGTAAATCTCACTTTATAAAAATATAAAAAATTCTTTTTTATTAATAAGACTTGCTTTTAAAAAAAAAAAAATTGATATGAAACTTATAAACTTGAGAGTTGTACCTAGCATATTAATCTTAAAATTAATGGTAAACCATGGACCAGCTTAGACCTTATTTGTTTTTAGATATGACATGAAATAAAATAATATTAAAATTAAAAAATTGAAAAATTGAATAAAATATTATTATAATATATTTTTTAATATTATATTTATTTTAGAATTTAAAAAATTAAATTATTTATTTTATTTTATATAAAAATTTAAAAAAACTATAATAATAAGATGTAAATTTTTTAAATTTTTAAATTTTAATCTTAAAAATAAACAAAAAGCCTTAGAGATGGTCTTTGCCGTGACCTCTTGAGGTGGCCGATGCATGAGGCCGTGAATCTAGGGGCCACAGCACGAGCTAGGTGGCAACAGAACCACTCCTAGCTAGCTAGGGTGGCCAGATGGTCAGTCGCTGTTGGGTGGTGGGTGGTGGGACCACCCCTTGATCAGGGCATGGACACTGGACAGCCCTCTATCGTTTTCTTCTTATGAGTGGTGTGCCGCCGCCTGCAGTTGCCTTTGTGTCGTTTAGTATAATTTGTATTTTTTTTTTTTAAATATAAAAATATAAAAAAATATAAACATATTAATAATTATTTTTTTAATTATTAAAAAAATAAAATAAATATCAATCAAAATAAAAAAAAGCAAATCGAAAAGATATAATAACGTTATTCATATATAATTATGAAATGTATAAATATTATGTAATTATTTTTAAAAAATAAATTTTATTATTAAAAATAAATTTTTTTATATCAATCTAATATTTATTTATTTTTTTTAAAAAAATTACGTAAGGGTTGCGAATAAAACAAGTGAGAGCTAGTTTCGTTTTTTGATACGTTGCCACGTAGGTACGTAGCTGGGACCTACATACATGATGTGGGTCAACCTCTGACAGTACGTGTCAGGTCTGCTGCTAGGCGCTCTTAGGACAAGTTTGGAAATGAAAAATTTTTAAAATTTCTCATCTCATCTCAATTCATCATTATACTTTTTTTAAATTTTTATATAAAATATAATAAATAATTTAACTTTTTTAAATTTCAATTCAACTTTTTTAAATTTTTAAAATTAAAAAATAATATTTTAAACTTTAAAACAAAATATAAAATTTTTTAAGCTCGCGCCGTAGTTAAGTTGTTTAATTCATACCGCCGTTAAATAAAGAAAAAAGTTCACCTCGTAATTCGTAAGGAATATTTTCTTGTAACGCTAACTTGTGCATATATATATATAATATAGTATATATTTTCCTTTTTTGGACGACGACAGGTATAACTCAATTTGAGTAGTAGTTTCGTACCGGTAAAAATTTTAACTTTTTCGGCCAGTACCGATAGATATTTCAGACTCCACCGACTTATATTTCAGTTCGTATTAGTTGATATTTTTATTTTTTTATTTTTTTTTTCATTTTTTCAAATTAAAAGTTCATTTTTTGATCTCTTAATTCAATCCATACTATTTATAACTTATATATATTTATATATAATTTATTTATATTTAGATTATTTTAAATCAGTACTTAAAATAATATCTGCAACGGTAAAATTACGATATTCAAAACAATTGCTATCAGGTACCGGTACCACAGAAGGACAAATGTATTAATTAATTATGGCTGAACATCCACTGTGGGCCACCCCAAAAACTGTTAACAATATTATACGATCTCGTGAATCCGTGATGATGACTGTTTTCTGATGAGATTTTTTTATTTATTATTATTTGAAGAACTTATTCACAGCCGGAACTGATACGTCATCAAGCATAATAGAGTGGGCACTAGCGGAGATGTTGAAAAACCCAAGCATCCTGAGGCGGGCGCACGAGGAGATGGATCGAGTGATTGGAAAGAACCGACGCCTGGAGGAAGCAGACATATCAAAGCTCCCATATCTTCAGGCCATATGCAAAGAAACCATGCGAAAGCACCCGTCTACGCCTCTAAACCTGCCCCGGGTCTCAACCCAAGCATGCGAGGTTAACGGCTACTACATTCCCAAGAATACTAGGCTTAGTGTGAACATTTGGGCAATAGGAAGAGACCCTGACGTGTGGGAAAACCCCTTGGACTTTACACCAGAAAGGTTTTTGACAGGAAAAAATGCAAAAATCGACCCAAGAGGGAATGATTTCGAGTTGATCCCATTTGGAGCTGGAAGGAGAATCTGTGCTGGGACTAGGATGGGAATTGTGCTAGTGGAGTACATTCTTGGGACATTGGTTCACTCTTTTGACTGGGAATTACCGAAAGGTGTTGAGCTAAACATGGAGGAATCCTTTGGACTTGCCTTGCAGAAAGCTGTTCCCCTTGCAGCTAAAGTTAGCCCACGTCTGTCTTTGAGTGCATATGCTTCTTGATGATCACGAGTCAAAGTCTCCATCCTCTATAAACCCCAATTAGCTCGAGGTTGCTGATTGTTGATCTATTTAATAAGACCTTTTATTGCAATAAACCCCAATTGGCAATCTGTTGAATTATATTGTTAGCTGATTGATTATCTTTCACATGAATGCTGTTTTCTCTACGTATGTTGGTCTACTTGAGGTTAGTAATTGAGTTATATGGCTTTATGAATCATGTCGTTTTCAGAAGTATCTACCAGTACCAACTAGCTAGCAGCTAGCAGCTAGCTTCTAGCTTTCTGGGGAAAGAAAACAAAAAGTCGATTCGTGGTCTATAAATTTTCTCAAGAAAAACTTTATTCATCATCAATATTTTTAGGAGAATCGAAGATATATAGATCATATTGTAGAGGCTCAAGATCAGTGCATGCTGCATGCTAGTTCTCATGAGTTTGTGGCCGTGAATGGTTGAGATTTTTCTCATTTTTGAGCCCTTGCTTAATTCCTCTTTGGTTATCATTTTTAGCCGATGCATAGGTGAATGGCTGGCTGCAGGCATATTTCTATAATTCTCCTACTATTTTTAGATGTACCATGGAATTAACTTGCTCTAAACCGTCTGGCTAGCTTGTTAGGTTCTCTTAACTGCTGGTAATATTGCCTCACCAACAAAAGGTTTGGAAAAGCAGGTTTTGGGTCAGTTTTCATTTATTAGACTTGCGTCCAAGTAAATGAAAACTTACCTTAAACTCTGCATTTACTTGGACGCAAGTCTAGTAAGCTAGGTTTGGAGAGTGGGAATAAAAGCAGGTTTTGGGTCAGTTTTCATTTATTAGACTTGCGTCCAAGTAAATGCAGAGTTTAAGGTAAGTTTTCATTTACTTGGACGCAAGTCTATTGTAGGTTTGGGGAGTGGGAATAAAAGCAGGATTTGGGTCAGTTTTCATTTATTAGACTTGCGTCCAAGCAAATGCAGACTAATGTAGACCGGTAGGTTTGTAGAGTTTGATGAAAATTTTTTATTTTAGAAGAAAGTTTAAAAATTAATTTTAAATATTATTATTGTTTTAAAATTTAAAAAAATTAAATTATTTATTATATTTTTATATAGAAAGTTAAAAAGATTATAGTGAAAAATCTATCTTAATTTTACTTCCAAACCTGCCGGTTTCAAAGACAGGATGAGAATTTTGAGATTTTTATAAAGGACTTTGCTATACAACCTCCCAACACTCCACACTTCATATTTTTTTAAATTTTTATTATTTTTTAATAATTTTTTAAATTTTTTGTTGAGTTTATTTTTTTTAAATTATTTTAAATTTTCTATTCATTATTCATATAATAAATATTTAATAAAAGAAAAAAATTAAAAAAAAATATGGAGTGTGGAGTGTTGGGAGGTTGGAAAAATTTATTATTTTATAAATAGTATGAAAATGATATTAGTGGAAATTTTAGATTCTTTTACAGAATTTTTGTAGGTCCCATAGAATGATGTGTTTGGAAGTAAAATTAAAGATGAAAATTTTTACTTTTTGGAAGAAGAGAACTTGGTGGGTCCCGCCATCTGTGCATTTATGGCATATCGTGCAAGACTAAGGGCTCATTTGTTTTCGGAGATAAGATGAGATGAGATGAAAACTTTTGAGATGAGATGAATTGTTTATTTTGTTTTATATTGAAATTTGAAAAAGTTGTAATGATTAGGTGAGAGAAGATGAGATGAATTTGAAAAAGTTAAATTATTTATTTTATTTTGTATTAAAATTAGACAAAGTGTAATGATGAAATTAAGATGTTTTCTAAAAAAGGCCTAACTTTTTTCTACTCCCAAACCAAACCGTCTTCCTCTCATTACTTCGCATGCCTTGGGTTCCCTCATAGGCTATTTGCCCTGCGTTTCCAGAACTTTTAAAAAGAGAAAATTCGCCGTCTGTGGGATTCGAACCCACGACCACATGGTTAAAAGCCATGCGCTCTACCGACTGAGCTAAGACGGCTGGATAGCTTCAAATGACTTTTATTACTTGAAATAACAAAAAAGAGCTTTATATCTCCCACTTGTCTGTATTATCATGGGGCTGCAAAAAGCCCAGCTTCGGTTTGCTACAATAATGCCAAAGAAAATATCCATGATTTACTGATTTACTCCCTTTCCGGGCAAAATGATCCGACTCATCCTGGTAAAGCCAGAGATACTACATTCGGTGCCGGCACTCCCAACTCAAGCCGTCCAATAACACAGCCCCTTAATGCTGCTCGAAACCCATTTCCCCCTCTTTCCTCCTTATTGCCTCTTATCTTACGAGTTACATTTTTGAAAGGTTCATTTTCCTAAATATTAATAACATGATAGAGAATGAATTCAACCCTGTATTTGTACTTCCTCGAACCGTCATGCAGCAAGTAAGCTTGTTTTTAAGTGTTTGATAAAATGCCTGAACGAGGATGGACAAACTACCTTTGTTATTGAACTGTTTGTTACATGTAAAGACATTTAACTGTCTTCTTCTTCTTCTTTTTTGTTTCTACTAGTGGGAGGAGACTTGAGAGGCACGTGCCCAATACCCCCATGTTTGGAATATTTAGCATCCAAATATAAATGGAGAAATATTGTCTGGAATATAGAATTGAAATACAAGAATATCCAATAAAAAAGCAATATATATATATATATATATATATATATATATTTTACATAGCAAACATAAGTCAACAACTTATAGCTTGCTTTAATGTCGTGCAGAAATAATTATCAAGTCATAATTGTCTTAATATAGCATAAAATAATTGTAGCTTTTCATAATTTAAATAATTTTAGTTTTCATTGATTCGGCATCTACAAGAAAACTGTTTATTTGTGATCAGTTATTTCCAACAAAAATGAGTATTTCCTATCAAAATGAGTATTTTTTTATCACAAATAGTCGTTATCATCACAAATAATTCATCATGTTATTTAGGTACCATGAGAATTTATGACTTCAAATAATAATAAAAAGGGAGGTATTTTCTTAAATACATTATCTGAATAGCAAGCTGCATAACTAAGCAAGTCATGAGTTGCCTTAATATCATATAGAACAACATGCACAAAACCATTTTTTAAATTTACAATGATATAATATTACTGAAGAAAAAAGTTCTCACAAATGTGTGATCCTTACAAATAATAATATCATGTTTGTAATGGCAAGAATAATGGTAAAAATCAAGACGGGTCTCTACAAAATCCACCACTCTCTTAAAAGCAAAAAGTTCTCATAACTGTCATGTTAAAAACACACAAATTGTAAGGCCAAAGAAAATGATATCAAAAATAGAAAAATAGATCCAATACTATATATAGATCCAAAGATATTGATTATTGAAACTTGTTCTATGCATTTTACTAAAATGTCCCTCCTTGTGTTTGGGCTTGTAGTAGTTTTGTTTTGTAACAAATGTTACGTACTTTTTAGTCCATTTTGATACCCTTTACTAGCATGACACGTATTTTGCGTTTGGTTAATATTGGTTGTTGTTGAGAATGCCCCTCTATATATGCAATACCGAATGTTTCAGGGTTTTGTCTTTTAGTATATTAGTGCTACAAATCATAAATATTAAATAAGATCTGAAAGTAGATTACCTAGACACGAAGTGGCGTGTTTTATAATAATATATTTATAGACATGAAATGGCTTTGTTTTATAAAAGAAAAAATATATTTTTTTCTATTAACATTAGGCCTGTTACTCGTCGTCCCTGTTGGGCGAGCAGCCGACCACCTCACCCCGCACACTTGCATGGGCCGAGGTTGGCCCCAGGGCCGTCCACCATGAGAGAGAGAGAGAGAGAGAGAGAGAGAGAGAGAGCAACACCGTGATGGTGTTGCTAGAAAGTGGCGATGTGACAGTACCTTGTTGTAGATCTGTGCAACAGGTGTGTAGTGAAGTTACGTGCGGTGGTGCAAGCAGACACTGAAACAGAGGCAGAGAGCGACGGCGGCGTTCGTCATTGCCTTCTGGCCTCACAATGGAGAGTAATATTTGGCATGAGATAGGGGGAAAAATAGAGGAGGAGAGGCGTGAAAGAGAGGAGAGATGCGAGAGAGGGAAGAATTTAACCCTAAAACGAAACGATGTCGTTTTGAAGTGTTTATAAATATATGTAATATATATAAACATGGGCTAATGGGAAAAACCCGGGCGGGGGCAGGGGAGATGCCCCACATATTACCCCCCCCCCCCCCCCCCAGCTTTCTCACCCGCTCCAATGAGTGCTCAAACAAGTGGGCCGGCCCCTACTTCTAAATAACATTATAGGCATGAAATGATGTTATTAACTTATTATACATAAGATTTTAAATAAAATAAACGTACTCTTAAAAGACTATTATTTCCTTACCTCAAATCTTCAACGTTTGATTGATTCATGTCGTTATTGGGTTCCTTTGCAGCATTAGTAATTTTGGTCTGTTTCCTTTCCCGGCCTTTTGTTTTGTATTTTGATTTTGGCTTTCTCTATATATGTTTAGATTCTCTAGAAAACCTAATTTCACAATTTTGGATTATGTAAAACCCTAACATCACAATAATCGGTAAGAATTGGACTCAACGGGCCTAGAAATTAGGTTTAACGAGTTCAAAAGTGTGCTTAAAGTCTAGGCTAATATCAAACCTACACACTCGCTTGTAGGATTGAGACAAGGGACAACAAATAAGAGAAGGGGACATGGCGCGAGGATGACAACTCAACCGTAGAGGGGCCGGGAATGATACACGTATAATTCTTTTTACAACTATTTATATAACTATATTTTAAATTGAGAATATTTTTGTAAAACGATACTACTTGTTATAAATTATTTTACAAAGTTAGTCAGCATTTAAAACAGAATATTTGTGTAAAAGATTGTAGGGATATCATTTTCATATATAGTCATGATTGTAATGGTGTGGTAGTTAGTTTAAGAAAAAAAGAATATACTTTTTTATTTTTCTAATGTCCTTGCAATACATTTTCTAACTGAATCAACTGAAACCCAAATCTCTAACAGATTTCCCTTTCAGTCCTTTGGACGGCCATATTTTTTGGCCTAAAATCTCTCCCTCTCACACATTTCGTACCTATCGATGTTTTCTGACTAAAATTACGTGAACTGATCTGCTCTTGTCACCATGCATGCAGAACGCACGTAAATGGTTAGAAATCATATTGTCTTTTCAATAGTCCAATTAAACCATGCCAGCAACTTTCAGTTAGTTCTCGGATTACTATATATGGTGAAAATGGTGATGGGAAAAGATTACAACTTCTTGGGCAAACCCCATCCTCACCTCTAAGCCTCCACCATGAATCATCCCAATGAGGTACTCTCAAAAACATCAGAATTTTTATTTTTTATTTTCTTTAGTAAAAGGGTGATCAGTAGGGGTGATGGAAGATTAACCTCTGCTAAATCACCCAACAAGAGAGGAAAAACAGTTCGAAAAATTCAATGCCCGATTGTTTATTTTCAACAATCATTTTCTTTTGATGATCTTTTAGGCCAGCCGGATTATTGAATAGGGTTGGTAGTTTTTTGGGGAAAGAGCTTCTTCCCCATCTTAGCTAGAAACTATTGCACCATTTTTGCCTCTATACTCACTCATTAAAGTATCAGGATCTTTTGATTATCATAAAGAATGGAAGAGGGGGGGGGGGGGGGGGGAACAGTTCTTGAGCTTGTATTGATCAATGTGCGTTGACCAAGGGGATATTGACCAATGCAATCTCAAGATGTCATATAAATTGCTTTCTTAAGAAGAAACTTCTTCGTAATTACCCTGCAAATTTGATGCTCATTGATATTTTGTTAGTTGTCTGAGTTTCTTTGATGATGATGATATGTATTGACTAGTTGGATATTCTACTAAATTTACAGAAAAATGGTTGGATGTCTGTTCCTCAATTTGGAGGCTGGGATCATACGGCCCCAGGATCTACTGACTATTCTGTGGTATTCTCTCAAGCTCGAGCCAATCGTAAGCAGAAGAAGACGGACTTGACCGACTTCAAGCGCAACAGTATCGGTACCGAAAGGGAGCTCATCAACCCTGTTCATCATCAAGATGATCAAATAATGGTGAGCCTTCATTTTAGTAAATCACAGTTATAAAATGTTTGTTATAATTGTCTGTCTTATATTATTTAGCTATGATTTTAGAATGGAATGTGTTTTTCTCACTTTGGGCAAATGCCATGCCCTGTTTTGATCCATATCCCCTTTGTCAACGCACATGGATCATTTCAGGGTATAGTATGCCATCAAAAGCAATCATATATATAAGTTTCCATCGAGTAAATTCTCATGGAAGGAGGAAGAATGGTGATAATCCAATCCTTACTTTCTTCTTTCTAATCATTCTATGTCTCTTGCCATGCAGAGGAAAAAGAAGATTCTGACCTACATCAATTGCTGCATTAGGCCTTGATTTACTCAATGCACTCAATTGTCAATCATCTTGCACCATTGCACTAAATTTTGAATTCTGGCTTGTAAATTTATGGATGGCAAATGTTCGTCAATTGAAGCATAAGCAATCAAAGCTTCTGTAATCTTTCTTTCTTTCTTTTTTTTGGCCAGAAGATTCTGTAACCTTTCAAGTGTGCTATGTATGCTATTTACTATCTAAACTTCTGGGTTCTACAGCTTTTAGCACCACAGACTCGGCAAAATAAGGGAGTGAAATCAGATTGTATCATAATTAGAAAACAGTCATATTAGAGTTCCATTAATTTACATCCATAGAAAACTTCATATACATTTCACACCAAGCGGTGATGACATTAGCCTGGTCTCATTTATTTCTCTTCTATACAAAGCCAAGGCCATGTATACATGAGTATTGTGTATTATTTTCCCTCCAGGTGAACCTAGTAGGGTAGCAGTAATAGTAACTGCAGTTTAAGCTGCGGATTTAAACCGCTTTACCGGAGCTTGGAGGGAAGATAAATACATAGCATCTAGCTTGTCAATTCCATTGAACAGATAACCGAATGGTGGCAGTTCTACATACTTTCCAGAACCAGGAACAACCTTCAGTTCATCATTTTCCCAAACAATTCTTCCTCCACTAATTGTCACTTCAACCTTTCCCTGAGAGAACATAATGTGAACTTTTAAGACCTAACATAAATTCACATATTTTAGAAGGATATATGAATGTGCATAGTCTCAGAGCGAGAGAGGACTTTGAACCCTAATTCATTTATTATCCACAGATCAACTACAATAGAGCTAAAGAGATTACCTTTCCTTTCCTTCCCTCATAAACGTTTGTATCTGACCTAGAGTGGTGGGACTCTGCAGATATTTCCAAGCTTGAGTTTGGGTTGAGTATAATTATATCCGCATCAGATCCAGGAAGAATTGCTCCTTTTCTAGGATATATATTGAAGATTCTAGCGCTGAAAAAATTGCAGGGTCCAGACTGTGAGATCATTTTGACATACTCAGACAGCCTAATGAGGATTAGATCATAAAACACATAATATTCTCTATCGGGTTTTTTTAATCACACAAAACAAGAGAAAAATTCACAAGGAGATCTTAAAATTATCTCCTAGAGTAATAGCATACCATTCTGTGCTTGTTACCCGAACATAATCAGTAACAGAAATTTGGCCAGATTCCTGCACGAATTCATGAATCTGAGAAACAGAGTAATTTCTAGGGCATAATCCATATCAAGCTTTTTCTTTTGAGGGAACGAGTAAGACATCTATTGCAGCTTACCACCATTATATCCCATACAAGGTGCATTCTCTCCTCAATACCTATAGATTCCCAGTTGCAACATATAGAAGTATTAGAGAGTATAATAGCATAAATTGGCCACAGATAATTTGCTCAAGCTATATTTATGACCCAAGAATATCAGGGACAAATTTTGGTAATTACCATTGACACCATTAGGAATTTTTCGGAAATCATCAATCCCTAGTGCTTTCTGTGTAGAATTAAAGGAACAATGATCGGTTCCTACAAGCTGCAAAATGTAAAAGTATCCTGAGAAACAAATTCAAAGATCTCCATGAGACCAAGATATTAAAGGTCAAGTCTCAGGAAATCTGACTATTGAAAGAAATTCATATAAATCCAAGTTGACCTGTAGCACATGGCTTTGAGAAAAGATGTTGGAGAACGCATGCATAGAAAATTGTTAATTAAACCCATGTAATGGATAATAAGAACATCCATGTCTTCCTAGCAACCTGTCTAGAACCTCATACCATATCATAAGCTACTGGAGATCAAAACGTTCTCATGTCTCTAAGGTTCCGGCTGTTACAATAATGCTGCGCTCTCTAACGATGAGGTTCTCAGGAAAGACTGTTGAAATTAATTTCGTATGACTCTGAGGGTTTATAATTTGACTTGTAACACATATCTACAAGATAATATGTTGGAGAACACATGTATAGAACATTGTTTATTAAACCCATGTAATGGATGATAATAACATCCTTGTCTTCCTGGTAACCTTTCTAGAACATCATACTCAATCATAAGCTCCTGAAGATTAAAAAAAAAAAAATCTCATGCCTTTAAGGTTCCAGCTGTTACAATTACACTATGTTAACTAATGATGAGGTAGAAACCTGCAAAACTCCAGCCGAAAGGGCAGCTTGAAGGGCCTTGTTATGTCCAGATGCCCTAAGAGGGGGACTCATAACGTACCTGAGACATGAAAAAATCATAATTTTTATATAGTTCAAAATCAGAGAAAAGGTCAGAACAAGACAAAGTAAAACAAAACCAAAAACCAAAAAAGATAAGTAGTGCAGGCTCTTGCTTTGCAGCAGTGACGAAGTCAGGATCCCAAACCCTAGAACCATCAAGTGCTAACCCAGCAGCAATTGGCTCTCCTATAACCCTTTGACCTGCAGTTTGAACAATAAATCATAAATATTTTTTTTTTTTGAAAAAAACATAGACAGATCAACATAAATGCATGAGTTTTAATCATGAAAGCTGACAACTTGAAGATCACACACAAACCTAATCAACCAGCTAGGATTGCAAATTCACTTGTCATATTTCTATGTGCGTTTGTTTTCATGTATATATACATATCCATGTTTGTGTATTTATCATTTGTCCAACTCTAATCATTTTTGGCCCATAAAGATCATAAGGGGAGGGGAGAAGGAGAAATTGCTCCCCAGGCTTGTTCTTCATCAAATACCCGACTTCGCCCTTTTTCAGGAATTCCTCATATCCAAGGCAGCTTACCACAAGCACCCCCCCTCCCCCAATAAATGGATTAATTCCTTTGACCAGTCATTATGAGCTTAGTTAGCTATCTAAGCTAAGCAAGCTTGGTTCTCCAGACTCATCAGTTTGAATCTAGCTGATTCCTACAAAGCCACACCATTCCACCCACCATTTTTTACATGGTTAGTGGGTAGGACAGGGGCCCAGGTTCTGTAGATATTTAGCTATACAATCTTCTGGATCCATGATTCGGCAGTTTGGATTCCTATATTTCACTCATGGTACTTCATATATGTAAGGATTATGTAGTTCCTTACAATAAAGGCAAAATGGAAGCCACAATTGAAAAAAAAAAAAAAGAGGCAAAACTCAAAGGTAAAGGTGAAATTTTACTGTTCAACTAGTTGTGACCTATGCAATGTCCCCCGAATAATTAAAGTAGAATAGTTAAGTCGAAGTAGTAAATAACGATAAGTCAAAACCTACAGAAGATGAATGATCTTTTTTCTTTATTGGAAAAAGTAATAATAAAATGATAGAAGAGTTGAGTGTAGGAAAGTCGAAGAGACAAGTGATGGGAAATCAATAACCACAATAAGATGAAAACTTTTTTTTCCTTTCTATTATATTGTAATCATAAATGGTAGGAGACTTTCTGTCTTCAAACTTATTTTAATCTTAATGTCAACAAATTGAGTGGGTTTATTGCGGCAATAAAGCAATACAATGAAATGCCGGTCAATAAAGTAAAATGAAAAATAAAATAAAATGATAAGGTGCCTTAATAGAATACAAAAACGATGCTAAGACATTACATAGGTCATAGATAACATGACACTCAATTGAGCACAAATTAAACATATTTAAAAGATTAGAGAGTTCGAGACCTGTTTTTCGAGCTCTAGCTATTTCTTCCACAGCATCAATGCTCATTACATGAACTACATAGAGAGGAGTATTAACAAAACCTGCCAAACGAATTGCTCGAGCAGTTGCCTCTCCTTCCAGCTGTATGGACACTAAAGTCAAATCATAGATGGGGCATTTCTTTGAAGATATTCAAGAAATGAACTTATAAGTAAACAACCACAATAAAACTAACAGATCTACTTCTTCTGTACTTAATCTGACCAAACAGCACAGAAATATATCATTTACTGAAAGGGTAGAAGTCTTAAAATAATGTCGGTTAGCACTTGCACCCAAACCAGAAAGCAAGTACAAGCAGCTACCCTTGTTCTTAGTACTGATGTTAAAACTACTGACTAATCCTGTGAGAAGCATATAAATTTATCACAGATCAATAAACCAAAAGCAGCTTATTCTTAAAAATTATTTGGAGCACCAAGAATGCAGGAAAACTTGGCATCTATCAGTCCCTTCACCTTTGAAAAGTTCAGAATGTGCAGTCTTTTTGAGCCAGAAGACAAGGAAGTAAAACCATATCTTTACTGATAAATATATGCTGTTAGTTGTCAACGACAAAAAGAATGAAGCCTGGCCAAGAGTTGAAGTTATAGTTCAGGCAGCTGCCATCGGTAAAGGCAAAATAAGTTATATGCTTAAAAAAGAGTGAAAAAAAAATCTATTTCAGCCATTTTTGCACAATGCACAGATCTGCTTCACACATGGACATGCAGCAATCAATAATAAAGAATAGTGTAGCCTGAAAAAGGAAATCCATTAGGAAATATATCCTAAAGATTACCAACGGAGGTCTCGAAAGAGTATGCCCCTCTGGACCAGTAATACCAAGTTCTATCATTCTTTTCTGGCCTTCATATACAGCATCTCCATTTTCTGCATGAACCATAGCTAAAGCACCAAGGGATTTGCACTTCTTAAACCCTTCTAATAAAAGCTCATCATTAATCATAAGTGCCCCCTTGTAGGCCAGGAAGAACTTGAAGGAGTTGATACCTATATGTTGGCATATACAATAAACTCATAAACAAACTCACTGGAAGTGGGAAAGGAAACTAAAGTAGCGTTAACCAAATTTCAATGGTAGACGAACTTTGTTCAATAAAACTAAAAATATTGAAACCAACCTTTCTCCTTCACCATGATTTCCATTTCTTTTGCAACAACTTCATCCCATTTCGTAATTGCCATGTGAAAACCATGATCCATGCAAGACTTCTTTGCTTTTTTGGCATAAGCTTCAAATCCTGCTGTTAAACTCCCATTAACCGGTATAACAAAGTCAATGTGCATTGTTGTTCCACCAGCTAATGCTGCGGCCTGACCACTGAAGAAGTCATCAACTGTCTCGGTATTCATAAACTCAAAAGCTAGGTGTGTGTGAGGATCAATGCCACCTGTTGGAGTAACAAAAATGTGTAGAGAATAAATGAGAATCAGATCTACCTAATACCAATCGGTGTTGGAAATAGAAATAGACAAAGCAGTTAAACTTTGATAAACTGGACTGGAAATCCCACACATGAACAGGTTATAATTTTTTCATATAACATGAAACCTCACCAAGACAGAACCCTTCAGACCAACCCCAAGGGAGTAAACCCCAAATACCCAACCCCGCCCGCCAAAATAGTGTATCAGGTAAGCCAGGGGTATTTCAAATTTTCAAGTGTGGAATTGAACCTAGAGTGTCTGCGTCAACAGCTTATCCCAAGCCCGGCCGTTGAACACTAGGCTGTACTCTGACAGGTACATCAAGAGGTTAAGATTTGAGGTAAAAACATGTTAAGAAAGGCTGGAACTCAATATGAAGGAACTCACCATGGCACTGACCCACAAAAAATATGCAATACCCAATATTATTCATCCAACTTCATAACTTAGGACAGAAAGGATAAGAAATTTTCTATTTCATGTTTAACAATCAGGTTCACATTAAATGCTATAAAGAAGAAATATTCTATCTCCACCATCTAGATTGCAGGATGCATGATTGATCCTGAAAATGTAAATGGAATAAAAAAAGAACTAAAATGTTAGTCAACTTAGGTGTTCCCAATATTCCCGATAGAGTCCTTGCTATCCACTACCATTGTCAAGAGAGTGAAGAAACGGATGGTCACTTATCTTGTAGTTATAGATGAAAACTAACCAGGCATGACAAACTTCCCAGTGGCGTCAAGCACGGTAACCTCATCACCAACCTGCAAAAGGCAATTAAAGGGGTCAAACCTAAACACATGAAGAGTAAACAACAAGCTGAAACAATGAAAGGGTAATATGGGTAGCTAAATGAGTAAATGCTTTCATTTTGGAAACTTTTATCTATTTGGGACAATCCAAAAGGGAAAGCACATTTATCTAATGTGACACAAATAGGATAAAATCCCATTTTAACAGTGTGCTTGTGAATGTAAACAGTAAAAGCAATGAGTTGCATAGCGTCTGGTAGCTTGAAACTTTAATCTGCTAGAAGCCTAGAGCTACAGCGAGCAAGAAAAAGATAATTTTGGTAGATGTTTTCAGCAGTATGAAGGACGAAAATTTATCTTGTATTAGACCAAATTGTGCTTCTAGAATTGTGGTACTAGTTGTCAAAATTCTAGGCACAACTGGCTGAAATTATGTGCAGGGTCTATCACATAATATTTAAGCCACCTTTTCAACTTAATTTACCATGAATTTCAATGACTAGCACCCAATATATATTTAAGACTGTGTTGAAATCAAAATAATACCCTAAACCAATGTCATATATGTATAAAAGTACATTTAGGTTTTAGCAGCAGAACAATTACTGTGGTGAATCTGTAGATCATCTTCTACTACACTGTGAGGTAGCTCAAGGGTTATGGAACGAGGTATTTAGTAGATTAGACTTGGGTTGGGTCATGCCTGAGACAGTAGTGGCCATGCTGGCCAGTTGGACAGATCTAAGAGGCATTCAACAGATCAAGGCTGTATGGAAAATGCTTCCTATTTGCATCTTGTGGTGTGTATGGCAGGAGCACAATGAACGGACGTTCGAGTACAAAGAGAGATCAATGGAGGAACTAAAAGCTTTCTTTTTTAGAACTCTTTGTACTTGGGCTAAAGCCGTTAATTTTAATGGTCAAGATTTCCATAACTTCCTTGTATCCTTTGCTCCTACGTAGTTAGGGCATCCATTGTACTGAACATGGCTTTGCCCAGTCATTAATAATATACTTTTACTTATAAAAAAAAAAAATTCTTCCACTCAGCAAATAGGTCATCGCCAGACTCAAGTTCTGTGTACAAAGGGCAAAAAAAAAAAAAAGGTTATCTTTGCCCTTAGATATTACCCTCATACCAGAATAAAATTATTAATTTAGTAGTTGGTCGTATAATATATACTTATACGACCCCGACGCATCCTTAAGCATACAGTAACTCCCTGACCCCGACGCCACCATCCCCCATCCTAGCCGGCGTGTGGCATCTCACCACCGCAACAGACATGGTCGACGGGCCCCGGCGTCGCCTCTGAGGGTCGTCCGGTGTCGGTCCTTCCTCCGGCGACCGGATTTTTTGCAAACTCTGTCTCGGATGTCGTCGTCTGTGTCTGTCTTCGATTCCGACATCAATTTCTGCCTCTGCTTCCAGCGTTCATTCCGTCGTCTGCCTCTGCCTCTGCTTCCGGCGTCTCGCTTCCGTCGTCTGTCTCCGCCTCTGCCACAGATCTGTTCGACGGATCTGCTCCTCACCCTACAGGAGTTTCAGGTGGCCGGCGAGTTCCTTTGAACTCTGTTTTCTGAGTGTTTTCTGGTTAGATTCAGGTGGCCGGCGAGTTCTGTTTTCGCCGGAATTCTTTTCTGGTGTTTAAAAAAAAAAAAAAAAAAAGAGGTTACTTCGCTGTTTGTGTGTTGGTTTTCCAGTTTGGATTTTTCTTCGCTGATTGGGTGTTGATAATGGAGTGTAGTTTCTGGATTGAAGCTAAGTTCTTTGTAATCAAAAGAAGGGAGGGGAATTTCTTCAGTATTGTTGAAAAATGCAATAAATTTACGAAGGTTCTTTACCTCAATAGGGAGGTGTTGGTTTGGTTGGCCAAATGGATGACAGAAAGTTTGAAGTTACCTGGTAATAGGGCTCCATTGGTGACCAAAAGGGATGGTAATAGACTTTTCATAGCACAAGTCTGTCAGAATTCTTTTGGTAGATTTGTGAAGCTATCTGAGTTGAGTTCTGGAAAAGGAAACAGTATTATCGCTATCCCTGAAGGGAGATATGGAAAAGGGTGGGATTGGTTTGCTAAGAAGGCATTCGAGTTAACAAGTAGAGTTCTTGTTGTCAGTAACAAAGGAGAGTCTTCTAAGGTGGCACCAAAGGCTCTTAAGTCGTCGTTGTCATAAAAGGAAGGCTTACAAAAGAAGACGGCACCGGTGCAAAATTGGGAAAGAGGACAAGATTTCAGCAAAGCTAGTCCTGTTGAGGGTTTGACTATCAAAGGCATTTTGGAAGCTATGCTAGTTATGAAAAAACAAATGATGGAATTACAGGAGGCGATGGACCTACTTATTGGGGGAATTGAAGGGAAAGAAGATATGGGACTGGAATTGGGCTTGGGCTTAGTATGCTTGGGGGATGGAAAGGGGATTCTGTCTAACCCAAGTGTTGAGTTTGTTCCTAAGGATTTGGGTCAAGAAGGTCTTGGATCAGTCGGTTTAGATAAAGGTAAAAACAAGCTTGGGCTTGGCCAAGATGGGCTAAAGGGAGGATCAAGAAATGTGGAGCTTAAGCCCGCAGGAAGTGGTGCAGGGACTTCGAAGGATGGGAACCAGCTTACGGTGGCAACTTTGTTTCAGACGGACTCGCCTCAGGCCGAGTCTTCTCCCACTGTTGTGATAGATACTCCAGCTAAGTTGGGGCTAGTGACAGTGCCTGAACCTGATATTGAGGTTGAGATGGAGGCTGAGTTTAGACCCAATACAGATGAGGGGGCCAGTTCTTCAGTTTTGCTTTGTAGACAGAACAAGTCTTTGGTAAGCACAGAGGTTGGGGTTGGGGTGGTCCAGGAGATTTCATCACCGGCAAAGATACTTCAGGAGGTAGTAACACCTTCTCTAGTGACTATGATGGAAGACATATCAGAGGTGGGTCTTAAGCTTTCCTCAACAACAAGTGGAGAGCTACAGGTGGCATCATCGTCAGCACTGGATATGTTGCATATTTATACAGATAGTGGCTTTCCAGAGGATTTGGAAGAGGTGCCTTGTCAACCTGTAGTATCAGATTGGGTTATTAACATGGCCTTGGAAATCCAACAGTGTGTGGGGATTGATTGTCAGGGCTCTGAGGATCAATTCTTGGCGTTGCTAAAGGATACTGAAGGAGGTCACGCTCAACTCAAGAATTCTGTTTCTAAAAAACAGAGAGAACTTAATAGACTTTCTTGTTCCACTAATTATGATAGCAGCTTACGCAGAGATAGATCCAAAGGGAGGGGCTCGTCTTTCTCTATATGAAGCCCAAGATTTTATCTTGGAATGTCCGTGGGCTGAATGAGGCTAACAAACGCTTGCGGATAAAAAATTTGCTTCGTGAGTGGAAGGTGGATATTGTTTGTTTGCAGGAAACCAAGATGGAATTCTTTTCAAGGAGTTTGGTGAGAAGTTTATGGAGTTGTTCTTATGTTGATTGGATTTTTCTTCCCTCGGTAGGGGCGTCGGGAGGAGTTCTTTTAATGTGGGATAGAAGGGTGGTAGAGAAAATGGAGGAGTTTATTGGAGAGCACACTGTAGCTTGTTCTTTTCATAATGTGGAGGATAATTTCAGATGGGCTTTTGCAGGAATTTATGGACCAACACTAGACAGTAATAGGAACTTATTATGGGAGGAGCTTTCCGGATTACATAGCTTGTGGGATGTCCCATGGTGTATAGGTGGGGATTTTAATGTAGTAAGATTTCCAAGTGAGAGATCGGGTGAAAGCAGATTCAGGCCAGCAATGTCGAGCTTCTTAGATTTTATCTCTGAGTTGGGGTTGGTGGATCTTCCACTCATGGGTGGTACATATACTTGGTCCAATAATCAGTCATGGTCTAGATTGGATAGATTTCTAGTTTCTCCAGATTGGGAATCTCGTTACCCGGAGTTATGCCAGAAAATCCTCCCACGCATTTGCTCGGACCACTCCCCCGTATTGCTGGATTGTGGGGGTATTCAAGGAGGAAGGAGGTATTTTAAGTTCGAGAACATGTGGTTAAAATCTGAAGGATTTCTGGAAAGGGTTAGGCAATGGTGGTCCTCCTATCAGCTCCAAGGTACACCTAGTTTTATTTTTGCAGGCAAATTGAAAGCTTTAAAAAATGATTTAAAGCTTTGGAATGTGCAATCTTTTGGAGATATTGGCAACAGTAAGAAATCACTTTTGGAGGAGCTTCAGACGGTAGAAAGGGCTCAGGAGGGACGAGTGCTCTCTTTGGAGGAGTGTGATCGGAAGAAAGAATTACTTTCAGAAGTAGAGAGAGCTACTCTTTTGGAAGAGATATCTTGGCGGCAAAAATCCCGAGCTCTATGGTTGAAAGAGGGTGACCGGAGCACGAAGTTCTTTCATAGAGTAGCAAATTCCCATAGAAGAACGAATGCCATAGAGATGATGTCTATTGATGGAGTTGTTTGCACCGAGGTCCCTGTGATCCAAGAATATATTGCTGGTTATTTTGAGCAGTTATTTACAGAGTCTGTGGGATGGAGACCGAAAATTGATGGGATAGCTTTTGAGTCCATACAGCAACAAGATGTTAATTGGTTGGAGAGGCCGTTTGAGGAGGTTGAGGTCCATGAAGTGGTGAGAAAGATGGTCAAAGACAAAGCTCCGGGCCCCGATGGCTTTTCGATGGGTTTCTTCCAATTTTGCTGGGATGTGGTCAAGGAGGATTTAATGAAGGTATTTCATGAATTTTTTTCATGTGGGAAATTTGAGAAAAGCCTAAACGCCACTTTCATTGCACTTATTCCAAAGAAGTATGGGGCTTCGGAGGTAAAGGATTACCGGCCTATTAGTCTGGTTAATGGGGTATATAAAATCATTTCTAAAGTACTTTCAAATCGCTTGGGAGGAGTTTTGGGGAGACTCATCTCGAAATCTCAAAATGCCTTTGTTAAGGGAAGACAAATATTAGACTCAGTTCTTATCGCCAATGAATGCATTGATAGTAGATTAAAATCGGGCAATTTGGGTCTTTTGTGTAAGTTGGATATGGAGAAAGCCTACGACCATGTTAACTGGGAATTCTTGTTGTACTTGCTTGGGAGGTGTGGTTTTGGGGAGAGATGGTGCTCTTGGATTAGGTGGTGCATTTCGACAACTCGCTTTTCAGTCTTGGTGAATGGGAGCCCTGTTGGCTTTTTTAGCAGCTCCTGTGGGCTTAGACAAGGGGATCCTTTGTCCCCTCTCCTTTTTGTTATAGTCATGGAGGCATGCAGTAAAATGATTTCAGAGATGGTCCACAGTGGGTTCTTGACTGGTTTTTCGGTTGGTGATAACCATCGTGATACTCTCCACATTTCTCATTTACTATTTGCAGATGACACATTAGTTTTTTGTAAGGCAGAACGTAACCAGATCCAAGCTTTAAGGGCATTTCTACTCTGTTTTGAGACTGTGTCCGGGTTGAAAGTGAATCTATCCAAGTCAGAAATGGTTCCAGTTGGTAATGTTCGGAATATCCGTATGTTAGCTAACACTCTTGGTTGTAAGGTGTCGTCCCTCTCTATGAATTATCTGGGTCTTCCTCTAAGGGCTCCCTCTAGGGTGAAAACCATTTAGGATACAGTTATTGAAAAGATCGAACGAAGATTGGCAGGTTGGAAGAGATTGTATCTGTCGAAAGGGGGTAGGATTACTCTCATCAAAAGTACCCTCTCCAATCTACCTACTTATTTCTTATCTTTGTTTCCCATTCCTGCGAGTGTGGCGGCACGTATCGAAAAATTACATCGTGATTTTCTATGGAGGGGTCTTGGGGAAGAATTTAAATTTCATTTGATCAAGTGGGACAAGATTTGTTCCCCAATCTCTTCTGGTGGTTTGGGAATAAGAAATCTGAGATTGTTCAACCGGGCTTTACTTGGGAAATGGCTGTGGCGATACAATACGGAACATGCAGCACTATGGAAGTTGGTGATTGATCACAAATATGGAGGGTTGTGGGGGGGATGGTGTTCTCAGGAGGTAAGGAGGATATATGGAGTGGGATTATGGAAGCACATTAGACGAGGGTGGGAAGTGTTTGCTCGTCATACTAGAATAGTGTTTGGAGATGGGTCTAGAACCCAATTTTGGTATGATATTTGGTGCGGAGATAGGGCTCTCAAAGATTCATTTCCCACATTGTTTTTACTTGCCTGTGAAAAGGAAGCATCTTTGGCAAATAATATGATGATAGATGGGGATTCAATACAGTGGAATGTAAATTTCATTAGGGAGGCCCATGATTGGGAAATCAATACTTTTGTTGAATTCTTCCAACTTTTACACTCCATGAGATCGAGTAACCAAGGAGTTGATTCCTTATGGTGGACACCTGTCAAAAAATGTATATTTTTTGTTCGTTCTTTCTATAAAGCCCTCACATTACCACAGAATATTCATTTCCCATGGAAAAAAATATGGAGAAATAAGGCTCCTCCTCGGGCGGCATTTTTTGCATGGACTGCGTCTTTGGGGAAGATTTTAACAATGGATAATCTGCGGAAACGAGGGATGATATTGGTAGAATGGTGTTGTATGTGCAAACAAAGTAGTGAGACTGTGGATCATCTTCTACTACACTGCGAGATTGCTAGAGCGTTATGGGTAGACATTTTCAGGTGGTTAGAGTTGGCATGGGTTATGCCTGCAACAGTAGTGGAACTTTTGGCATGCTGGTCTAACCTTGGTGGTCTTCCACAAATCTCAGCTGTATGGAAAATGATTCCTATATGTATTCTTTGGTGCATTTGGCAGGAACGAAATGACCGGATATTTGAAGATCGGGAACGCTCCTTGGAGGGGATTAGATTGCTTGTTGTAAACACTTTATTTTCTTGGGCCAGATCTGTAGACTTTAATGGCCTTGATTTTCATGACTTTCTCTTCTCTATTTCTAATAGCTAACTAGGTGTAATCTCTTGTATACTTTGGGTGTACCTGGGCTATGCCTATTCTATATATATTATAATCATTTACTTATCAAAAAAAATATATACTTATCTATTTGTCATAAAAAATAATTTATAACCATCTTGCCTTGCTTGTATTCCACTAAAAAATTATGCACATTTATGCACTCCAAAACCTATCACATTAATTATACAAAAAATAATGGAATTATAATAGCATTACTCATCAAAATGGATTTATAAAAGCATTGAGATGATCCTATACTCTATATTCAGACAATAAAACTTATGTGCACAGACATAAATACACACATTTTCACAACCCAGGGACGTCCTAACTACATCTGTATTATACTCCAAAACGAATAGTCAAAGTTAATTAAAGCTTCCAGAAGCTGCTTACTTAATTCCACCTAATAAATAATCAATATGAGACTTAGCACCCTCTCAACGCTATGACAGTCCTCCTACCCAATGTGGGACTTAATCACAACCTGCAGCACAATCTCTTTCATTCAAATCTTGACATCCTCATCAAGATCCATATCTTGCTACAGTGCTTTAGCACTACATGGCCTTACTAGACCAATTATACTACCATTTTACATAATAGAGAGATGTGCTAGCCACATTCGCGTTATACTCCAAAAGTTAAAACTCTCCAAAATCACTTGTAAACCCAATTCTACATAATAAAAACCAATGTGGGATTTAGCACCCCCGAAACACTATCATATTTCTCACCGAATGTGGGACTGAACATTAAGGCATCCCATCCATAAACGAGTGCATACATAGGTATGTGCATAAAAGTAACATATCATTTATAAAGAGAAAATAGTGTAAACCTAGAATATGAGAAGGACAGGGAGGGAGGGAGAGAGAGAGAGAGAGAGAGAAGATCTAATGCATCCCATACATAAACTAGTGCATACATATGTATGTGCAGAAAAGTAACATATCATTTATAAAGAAAATAGTGTAAACCTAGAATATGAGAAGGAGAGGGAGGGAGCGGGAGAGAGAGAGAGAGAGAGGAGATATAATAATATCTAGGCTACCAATTCGAATCAAAGCAAACAAAAGGGAGAAGGAAAACATTTAAATGTAGCCATCGAGCTTGAGCCTATACAAAGGAGTTCAAAACCATAAAAAAATATTTAAAACTTTTTATCCCAACAAAGACGCCACAAAAGAATTGATTTCAAAATTCAGAACTTACAAGCCTTTTCAAAATCCATTTCCAACAGCGTGTATCTCAACCATCATTAGAAGATGAAAAACGTCTCGGAAAGTACAAGGCCAAATCTCCTCACGAAAAACATGATGACAATTATGATAATTTAGCAAAAGATGATCCATCCTCTCTTCATTGTGCTTACATACCACAGCGATTACTAATGGTCTATTCCATTTATCTAGATTCACCATAATAAGAATCTTCATGAAAGCAACTATCCATGCAAAGACAGCCAGTTATGGGAATGTCAACACAATGATACTTTTCCCCAACCCCAAGAAAAGAAAGTCGTCATCATTTGTGGCAAAATCCTTAAAACCCAGCAGTAATACTACTTCAAACTTCAAACAAGATTCTCCAGCCTATGTTGTCATCACTTGTGGCATAAATGTGTACTGCAAACAAAGTAAAAAAAGGTTACTTGAAGAGTTTAGCTTGCTATCCCATACCACTCTAGGTCAAATGTCTAGAAAAGCTGCTTTATGAGGAGCATCCCCATGCCAAACATCATGACAAAAATGGATTGTCTGGACAAGCTTGAGGAGTGAGATGAGATAAGAATTTTGTGAATAGTAGTAAGATAGTTTGTGAATAGTAGTGAGATAGTTTGAGTTAATGTTTTATGGGGGTTTTGGGAAATGAGAGAGAAAAAGTTGAATAAAAAATATTATATAAAGTTAAAATATTGTTAGAATATAGTTTTTTAATATTTTTTTGTTTGGGGATTTGAAAAAATTGAATTGTTTTTTATTTTTTGTTTGAAAGTTTGGAAAAATTGTAATGATTAGTTTAAAAAAGTTGTAATGATTAGTTTGGAAGTATTTGTGTTTAAGAGATGGGATGAGATGAGAATTTTGGGATGGAAACGTTTTCCAAACAAGCCCTTACTATCCCTAACATCTCACACAAGAGTCTTAAGGGACTTCCTACCCACTCATAATGCCATCATAAAGAATTAATAGAGCCTCGTTGTACAATCAGTCCATTAATACAGTTTTCCCACCTGTCAAAGCCACAACATACCCTCAAGGAGTGTTTCTTACTATTTCAAACCACTAAAGCAGCTTCTCTGAGAGACTTGGTTATGTGCGCAAAGCTTTCTAGGACCAAAAGCCCTTAATCAAAGAAGGGAACAACCAATCTTCCAGTCTATTGATTGGTATTCAAACTCAATTACCCCACAAAGGGATTTTTTCAAAGAATTATCTAGTTTGTTTAGCCAACAAACACATACACCATGAGCATAATCAAAAAGTAAGTAGGAAATCTCAATAATGTTTACATGGCAAGAGTGAATTGCGTCATTTTGAGGTATATTATTTATTAGTCGTTGCTAACATCTTCTTCATTCCGCCCAGAGCAGAGTCCAAAAATGCAAGTCAGATATAACATAAGGAACAAATCTACCTAGCGCACATGGTTACTGTAAGCTCCCCTACTCCTTGCACATACTTAATAAAAGCTAACTAAATCTTTCCCAATTTCACCTCCAAAAGCAGAGACACCATGAAAGACAGAAGCACCACAATCTATCAACCTTTTCAACGTCAACTCACAAAACATTATAGATCAGATGCAAAATCAACATGTGAGACAACCATATCCACCACCCGGCGGCATCAGCTCTTGCAATCATCAAATTCAGTGCCTCCATTATCAGAATAAGAGTGGTGGAATGAGGAGGAAGAATGGGATGGTTAAAAAGGATCCCTTCCTAGTAATGTTCAAAATGTTGAAGAAACCAATTGACACCAATTCAAAAGGTCTTAGAATTTTCCGGTGATGCAAGAAGATTTCTTCATCCTCCACTTGTACCCAGGAACCAAACGATCAAGCTTATACATGAAGCCAGCAGACATGATGATATGACTTGATATCCACGTCATAAATTATGCCTGAATCTCTAGTATCAAAACGCTAACTAGACACTCATTAGCAAAAATTACTGAATCCAAGATCTGCCTCTCATCACAAATGGATTTTGAGAGCTAGATCCCCTGGTACAGCACTATTTCCATTCTACTTGCCATCACCTTGGTAGTAAGTTATACATGAAACCCATGATGATAGTGGGCTCAATGTTTTTTATATCAAAATAGAGAAAATAATACATTATAGGAGGGTGGGGGAGCAGAAATGAGTTGATCTCATTTATGCTCTTTAATTTAGGAATTTGGTACCAATAGAAATATCACACGTGAATATTCAAATTTTCTACAGATATAGATGTCATGCATCATCGCCAAATTCTACTAATTCAAAAACACATACTAAAATGGATTCACTAGATAACAGGGAGAAAAACAAAACCTTGATATTAGGCTTCACAGCAATTATGATCCCATTCCCCACATAAACATCAGCCTTCTCTGCTCCATGAGCATTCACAACAGTTCCACCCTTTATCAATATCTTTGACGGTGACGTTGACGACGAAACTCCACATGCCGACTCACCATACCCAATACCAGCATCACAAAACTGAAACAAATGAAAAAAAAAAATTCATTTCCTCTTATATAAACACTAATACTCTAGTTTGGCATTTAAAAAAAAAAAAAGAATCTAGAAAATTTCTGGAATTCTTTTCTTATTCTAGTAGTTGATCCAATGTAAGTAAACTGGCATAATCGACTCTTTTTTTATTTATGAGATAAACCACAGTTGACTCGATAAGTACTTCACTTAACTTTTCTTTTTCATGGTAACTGATAAGCAAGAGTTTAAAGAAGTTAAAACAAGTAAACCGCACAAAGTCAGAAGATCAAAAGAGAGTAAGTTTGTCTTTTCCCTTGTTTTCTCGGCAACCAAACAGAAAGTCAACAATAAGATATGTCGAGAAATAAAATGGTAAAGGGAAAAAGTAGATACAAAATTTCAACCGGGTAGTCGACAGTTGAAGCTGTTGGTACCTGGTTCGACTCAGAAATCGAAAAGAAGGTAGAGAGAACAAGAGCGAGCGAAAATAGATGGAGGAGCATCTGGGACATGCAACTCGACTCCATGACTGATGAGTTTGGGACTGACCGAGCTTTACAACTGTCTATCGGGAAGAACAGGAACTTCGGATCGCACACTCGTATATCTTATTAAAGATTCCCTGCCATTGTTGCTACGAGGCTTCTTTGATTTTCTCTCTTTGATAACGTTGTGACGTGGGACGTTGTAATATTATATACATATGACATTTTTTTTTTTTTTTACGATTCTTTATATAATTACTTTTAAATAAAAAATACGTTTATGAAAGAATCTATAGAACTAAAATCATCATTTAAAAATAATATATACTATGAATTTGAAAATGATTATATATATAAGTACTTTTCAAATTCAGGAACTTCCAAAGGTGTACGAGGCTGTACACTCATATTGTCTAACATTTTTATGTTTTTACCTCTTTTTAGTTTTTTTTTTCCTCTTTTGGGTGAACTAATGATGGTTAGAAAGAAGACTTGCTATTCGAAAGTTTTTGCACCACACATCATCTATATAATATAGTTTAATTTATAAGATTCAAAATTTAAAATTTTTTTAAAATTAAATTATATAATATGGATAATGTTATAGAAATCTTATAATATAATTATTTGGTTAACAAGTATAATTACTAAACACTCTTAAAATATGGACACGTAATACTTTCAACCAATCTTAATTCAAATAAAAAATGTGTAGTATTATCTAAGTTTAATTTTATAATACGTTAAATGAGATACAAAAAAGGAATAGACTTAGATATTCGAAGGTTTGAAAGATATATTTTATATAATTGATGAGGCTTTATTATCTTATTCATTTGTGGAAGGTAGTAAACAATGAGAAGAATGATATGTGTAAAATGTTTAAAAAATAAAAAATAATTGTTGCAGTCGTAAATGTGCAAGCGCTGCACAATTATTTTAAAAAATGAATAAATATAAAATTCACATAAAAAATTTAAAATTTTAATTGTGAACCTTATTCTTTTCAAAACGATTGCACGGCACTTGCGCACTTCACAACTGTATATAGCATTACTCTTAAAAAATAATATATGATATGTGTAATTGCGATAGCAATCATTTTATATTAATGATGAGATTAAATTATTAATAATCTTGATTGATGGTTTTTATTGATTATGTTATAGAAAAAATAAAATCCAAAAAAATGAATTGATAAATAAATAAGAAATTTTTGGTCTAATACCCCTTATATTATAGGGTATGCATGACTCACACCTTGTACAATTTCTTTTTTGAGAATAACTCATTTTATTATAAGGGAGAAATGAGTTTTTTCGTTAATTTTTTTCGTTTATCAAGAAAATACATTACAGTTCACTAATATGAAAACTTCAAGTTTTTCTTCATCAAAAAAGAATTACAATTTTAAAATAATTTATTCTGATATTTATGAAAGAGATTTTTAGTATAAAACTAGTTTAATATTTTATTTTTTTTTAGAAAAATATAGGTTCCACTCATATTTTTGGTTAAAACTAGAAAAAAAAAATCAAGAAGAGAAAAAAATGGAAAAGCTACGCATTTATGCAGGAAAAAAAAAATCTGGAAAACTAAAACAATCCGAAGAATGGAACTTAAATAAGTTCAGTCAAAACTTAGGAT
This sequence comes from Cyclocarya paliurus, assembly GCA_029856935.1. NCBI lineage: Eukaryota > Viridiplantae > Streptophyta > Magnoliopsida > Fagales > Juglandaceae > Cyclocarya > Cyclocarya paliurus. Next base: position 4,655,128 of record CM056956.1, read on the forward strand.
ATTTTAGCCAAAACTTCATAGAAGAATATGATGGGAAGCAAACGACCATAGAATAATATGATGAAAAATGATATTTGTAATTTTGATGTGTGTATTTTTAAAAAAATAAATAAATATAAGATTCACATAAAAAATTATATTTTTAATAATAAACTTTACTTTTTTAAAATAAAAATACACAAAGCTTATACATCATATGCTATATCTATCATTATTTTAAAATAATTATGCTCTTGAATAGTCCCACAGTCTCTATAAGGCACTTGTTTGGGTCTCGTTTGTTTTCACAATACATCTCATCTAATTATTATAATTTTTTTAAATTTTTATATAAAATAAAATAAATAATTTAACTTTTTTAAATTTAAAAATAATAATTATATTAAAAATATATATTCTAACAATATTTTATTTAATTTTTAATTTTTATTTCTAATCATTTCGTTTGGAAAACAACCGAGCAAGTCAATGAGATGGGCTGGGGGTGTTAGTTGTCAGTTGTCACAGCCCCATTGGTCTTAAGTTTGGCATTATCCAGAAGATTGATATTTGACAGAGACAAGGCTCCTGCCCCCATTGGTCAATTAAGCAAACTTGGTAACAATATTCAACCTAAAGGAAAACAAAGTTTGTGGACAAAACCAAAATTTTAGCTTCATATATTTCAAACCCATGAGTCATGACCATAACTTTAGGAGGAATTTGGAGCCTCACAACTCAAGACTGAAAGATATAGCAACCCATTTCATTAAATAAATTTCAATTTTACAAAATTATTCTTCATTTTATACAAAATTTTTAAAATAATTGTGAAAAAAATTGTAAGTAAACCATTTTCCTTTTTCAATACACTGTATAGTTCTATTTTCCAAAAAAAAAAAAAATACTTTTTCAAAATTGGTATTGGTTTTTCTAGAAATTTATTGTGGATTATTTTACTTAGACACTTATAGAAGTCTTCTGTTATAGGTATTAGGTTCCCATCACCATGCCATTGCTAACATAATGTTCTTATCCCTTATTTTCAAAAGGGGGATTCCTTTCGTGTCTTGTCCAAACACTTTCTTTGTTCTTATTAAATAAAGACTTTCTTGCCTTGTTTGTTTTTATAAATTATCTTATTTTATTATTATAATTTTATTAAATTTTTATATTAAAGACAATAAAAAATTTAACTTTTTCAAATTCTAAAATAAAAATTATATTAAAAAATATATTTTAACAATATTTTATTCAATTCTCAACTTTCATCTTATCTGTGTAAGCAAACGATACCTGTTTTCTTTGTCTTGCTTCAACTTCTCAAAATTACCCTCTAATTCCTTATAAACATGGACCCATAATTTGTATTTGATTCATTTGGAGTAAAATTGTCAAAGAGAGCATAGCTAATAGAGAGCGGTTATCTAAAAATTTTGAGTTATTATATTTTTAAGTCAGTTATATATAGAGATCATCATTCACATCAATTAAATGGTAAAATTTGATTTGTAAAATTCAAATGTTAAAATATATGTTTCAAATCAAATTATGTCATATAAACACATTTAAATATATATTATACAATCTACACTCTGATTTGAGAAAAAAAAAATTTAAAATTTATATCTTAAATATTAAGATAAAAAAAAAGTGTATTACTATATAAAAGAATTCCTTCAAATTATCACTCAATTTATAATTACCTCGAGTAATTAATTTTTGCAATCATATGCATCAAACTATCAAAAAATTGCAACACACCCACTTTTCTGTTAAAACGGAAAAATTAACCATTAGAATTCTAAAAATGACAAATTACAATTAATAAATTCAAAATAAATAATCATTCAATATAAATTATTTTTATCAAAAACATTTTTTTTAGAAATACAAAATTTTACACAAAAATCAAAAATCGTTTTTTTCAAAAAGAAAATCACTAATTTATTATTTTTATTTGATAAAGATATTAACTCTCCCATGTCTTGACATTGCCTCAAAATAGCACTTTCCTCTTCTTCTTTTTTTTCTTTCCTTAGGACAAGATTTTTAGCAATTACTAGAATCTTTGAATAATTTTTCTATATATAACCAGCCATGCGGAAGCGCCATGTAACCAAGTTGCCACATCAGCTTCTAACAGTAATTTATAAAAAAATGAAATGAAACGAAAACAAGTGTTCGATTGGAGAAGAACCAGAATCTCAGTATCTGAACCAACGACTGAAGAAGAACCAGCATCTGAAGAAGAGCGACTGAAGAAAGAAGAAAGGAATGGACTGAAACCTAGAGTATAAGAAAGGAGGAAGGACTAACCCATTTCTACAAAGCATTTAGAGTGGCTGAAAGGGGGCTGAATGCTGGTGGTGGGAGTATGAAATATTGCTACACGAACTTTAAAAATGGATTAGGAACAATCATGTACGTGGAGATTAAGCATCAATTTATTGTTTTAATCCTTGGTAAATCTCAATACAATACAAGAATAAAATAAAGCTAATGGAGATTTGAAAAAAAAAATTGTAGGTCAAGGAGGTAGCTGAAGACTGAAGTAAGTGGGAATGAAAGCTATACGAGAATGTTGTTGCGCATTTGAAATCGAAGTCGCCTCCTGTTTTGGTGTGTGAGTTGCCTTCCGTTTCATTTTGGTCTATGAGAATAAGATTGGGGCACAGTGAATGAACATGAGAGGTCGCTGGCTTTAGGAAGGAGGAGGGACGTCGATGGTATTAAGGTTAGGGAGAAGGGAGAAGCCTCTTGATTTCACTCAATCAAAATGGTGTGTTTTGAAAAACTTATTGAAACACGCTGTTTCACTCAGTCCCACCTCTCCTATTTGATCTCTTGATTTTTATCTCTCATTTAAATGAAACACACAGTTTTATTAAAATGATATTGCGATTACACACTGGTTGTACGGACTGGTTGCATTCAACATTTTTCCTTGTGAATTGAATTGTGTTTGAGTGAACATAAAATATAAATATTTATTTCTAAACTAAATAATTTTGCAATAAAATAAATTATTATAAAAATTAAATAATTACGACAAACAGGTCAAGATATTTGGAGTGCCGCCAGAGAGTTCTAGCAAAGCAACAATTTAGAGTTAAATGAGAGATTGTTTCTTTTTCAGCATGGCAAAGAGGACAAAGAATGTGGACATCATCAAAATTTGCAATCCTTTTCAAAAGGGATCTTGTTGGGAGGATGTTTTGTGTGACCTTCCAGAGGAGAAGCTTTAGTCTATCCTGAATTTGAAGTTTCCATAAATCCTTCCAATTTATTTGAGGAACATGATTTGTGAGTGGATTTTGGGTTTGCATAGCAGCATAGGCCAATTTTACAGAGAAGTTACCAGAGTAATGATATTTCCATTTGATCTTGTCATTAACAGTGGAATAATTATACTCTGACAAGGGGATTTTTGAAATTTCTCTAGCAGAATGCGGTGAGAAAAGAGTTTGGATGAGGAGGGTATTCCATCTTCTGGGTTCTTCAAGGGTGAGCTCAGCAACAGTCAGGTTCGGATCAATCCAGTTTATGGTTGGATTTGGATGAGGGGTTAGGGTTGGAAGAGTTGGAAGAGTTGGGACCCAGGGATCTTTCCAGACTTTTGTTGAAATGCCATTGTTTATTTGATAACAGTAGCTAGTTTTGAGGAATTCTCTTTGGTTGAGAAGGCATTTCCAGAACCAAGAATCAGTGGGTCTTGGGTGTACCTCAAAGAAGCTGGAATTTTTGAGATATTTATCAGTGAGAAAGTGTTTCCAGAGACTATTGGAATCATTTATGAGGGACCAAGCAAATTTTGTGATTAAAGCATTATTGAAGATAGAGCACTGCTTTAGGCCAAGGCCACCTAGGGATTTTGGTTTGCACATGGTGTCCCAGGATTTGGTAAAGAAACCATGATTCCGATTATTGTCCTTTCCCCACCAGAAATTACGAAAGAGACTATCAATTTTTGAGGAGACAACTCTCGGCATTTTTCAAGCGGTCATGATGTATGTTGGGATAGAAGTTGCAACAGTTCTGATTAAAGTGGTTCGGCTAGATTGGGAGAGGATCTTTGATTTCCAGGATTGTAGCTTTGATTCAATTTTTTCAAGAGTCTCTTTGAAAATTTTGCTTTTGGAATGTCCAATGAAGAGAGGTAAGCCCAAATATCTGAGTTTTGCAGGACAAGTCTTGAAATTTAAGAAATCTTCTATCTCTCTTTTGATGCCAATGGGGGCGTTGTTGGTGAAGTGGATGGTGGATTTGTTTTGATTGATTTTTTGGCCAGACCAACAAGTATACTTGTCCATGCATCGGGCAAAGGCACGGGCGGTAGATGGAGATGTTTTTTCAAAAAAAATAAGATCATCCGCAAAAAGGAGATGAGATATTTTAGGGCCTCCTCTAGAGATGTTGATTCCATCCAAAGTATTGTTATTCTCTTCCTTTTGGATGAGTCTTGAAAGGAATTCACTTGCAAGGATGAAGAGGAAGGGGGAAAGGGGGTCACCTTGACGTAGACCTCTAGAAGGATGGATAAAACCAGTAGGTGATCCATTGATAAGGACAGAATAAGAGACAGTTGAGAGACATTCATTGATCCAGTTAATCCAGGTTTGACTGAAACCTAAACTCTTGAAAATGTTGAGAATGAAGGACCATTCCATAAAATCAAAGGCTTTTTCCATGTCGATCTTGGCTGCCATAAAACCTTGCTTTCCTTTTTTCTTTTTAAGATGGTAAAAAATTTCTTGGGCAAAGATGGTATTGTCTTGGATGAGTCTACCAGGGACAAACACAGTTTGGTTGGGTGAAATGATACTGGGCAGAATCCGTCGGAGTCTATTTGCCAGAATTTTTGCAATGATTTTATAGCTGACATTAGCTAGACTGATCGGAAGAAAATGATGAACCATGTTCGGGCAGTCAACTTTGGGAACTAGAGTAATGTTTGTATGATTCATTTCTTTTAGGAGCTTCCCTTGGTGAAAAAAATTTTGAATAGCAGCAATAAGATCTTTTTTTATCAGCTCCCAATAAGTCTTAAAAAACAAACCAGTGAAACCATCTGGCCCAGGTGCTTTTATGGATGGAGTTTGCTTGATGGTGTTGAGAATTTCCTCTTCAGTCGGGATCGTACAGAGAAATTCATTTTCTTGTCTAGAAATTTGTTGAGAAAAGAGTTGATCTAGATCATGGGGAGGTTCAGGAGTGGTAGAACGATAAATGTTATTGAAATGGTCAAGAAACAGAGAGGATATCTCATTTGGGTTTGTGATCCACTCACCATTTGAATTTTTTAGAGTGTCAATTGTGTTTTTTCGTTTTCTGATATTGGTAGATATGTGGAAGAATTTTGTATTGAGATCAGAAGAAGTGAGCCAAGTGTTCCTGGATTTTTGACGCCAAAGAGATTCTTCCCGCCTAAGCTGCTCATTGAGATTTTCTGTCAGAAAGTTTTCAAAAATGATTGTTTCAGGGGTGGGATCATTTGTTTGGATTTGATTGATGTGTCTTGAAAGATTTTGAATTTCAGTTTGGATATGGCCAAAAGAAATTTTATTCCACAGCTTGAGCGCTTTTTTTGTTTCATTGAGTTTTTTAGTCAAGATGAAAATGGGAGAACCATGAAAGCAGATGCTCCAAGCTTTTTTTATGGTATCAAAACAAGAGGGGTCCCTGAGCCAGAATTCCTCAAATTTGAAAGATTTTTTTCTTGTTTCCAATATTAGAGGTATTGAGAAGAATTGGAGAATGATCCGAGGTGACACGTGGTAGAATTAATACCGAAGCATCAGGAAACAGAGAATTCCAATCTAAGTTTGTAACAGCTCTATCAAGTTTCTCTCTAATGTGGAAAGTTCTATGTCGATTATTAGACCAGGTGTATTTTGGACCAGAGGTTTTGAGATCAATAAAGCCTTTTCTGTCCAAAAAGTTTTTGAGGCCATTAGCAGTTGATGAGCAAGCAAACGGTTTCCCACCAAATTTTTCATTCTGACTGATTATAGAATTGAAATCTCCAATAGTCATCATGGGCCCCGCAAAAGAGTCTGTGATTTTGTTTAAACTGTCCCAAAAATATTGTTTCTCGGTTTTCTTTGCAGGACAGTAGACTAAATTTAAAAGCCAAGGACAGTGCATGACAATATTTGGTTTCTTAGAAACAAAGTCATCCATGAGTCTGTAAAACCCTCATCCACTTGGTTAATTGCAAAAGTTTCAAAATCCCTTCTTGACCACACCACAGCTTGGGTAGAGAAAAAATTGGAGTTGCAAATCCCTTTAGGAAAAGAAAAACCAGCAGGTTGCTTTGTTATACAATTTGATGTGGTAATTAGAGCAGAGGGTACAACAACTGCAAGCATCTACAGCACTGACCGAGGGACTCTTATCTTTGCTATGACAAGTCTAATCCCAGGCAAGAATCCAAATATAGGGAAAGCTACAGCAACACTGATAGGGATTAAAGAAGCAAAAGAATGGAAACTCACGAAAATACATATTGAAGGAGATTCTCAACAGACAATCCATGCAATCAGACGGGAGCAGCAGCCAACTAATTGGGAAATGCAAGCAATTACCAACGATATTCAATTCATCTTATCAGATTTTGAAGCTTGGTCAGCAGCAAAGATTCATCGATCCAACAATCAATGTGCGCATCATCTCGCGCAATGGGCAGCATCCAATCACTATTATGGAAGCATACCCCTCTCTACAATTCTCCCACACATTTTGTATTTTCATAGTGGTAAAAACCCTCCTATCTTGTAATATTTTATGGACAAGTATGTAATCTTCTTTTATGTAATGCATCCTACTTGCCGAGAAAAAAAAAAAAAAAAAAAAAAAAGAAAAGATAATATCAAGATAATTACTACTTTCTCTGAAGTCGGTCACTTTTTGTAAAGCGAATCCTTAGGGCATGCCACAACTGCTCCCTTCGCTTCATCACTCTCCTTCTCCGACTCGGCATGTAAGCAAAAAGCACAGGCACAATCAAACACAAATTTCTTCAAAACACCTTCTCTTTCATTGTGAACTCGCTTCTTTCTTTCTGCTTTACGTTTTTGAAGTGTTTGGTTAAATTTAGGTGGAATGCTTTGGAAGAGGGATCTGATTTACCCGATAACTGTTAACGCACATGATCACGATTGACCGGGAACACAAAGGTATGTGGTATGCTCCTTTTTTGTATTATGTTTTGTTTAATGAATTTTCTTTTTACTATCTTTTCTGAATCTGAATTTGAGTATGCAGATTTTGTGGTGGGATAGGAAAAGTGGGCTTTAGTTATGATTAATCACTCTGTTAAAACTAACCATTCATCCATAAGTCTTAGAACTGTTGAATACTAATTGAGAAATGTTACTTATCACCCCCACATCAAACACCAATACATGATTTGTCCTTCTATTTAAACACACATATTTACACATCAATATGTGTGGGTTTAAATAGAAGGACAAAATAGCAAATCACATGGTGGTGTGTGGTGTAAGTGATGATAAATAGAAATTTTCATACTAATTTGGTTAAACCCTTAACCCTAGGATCATAACATTCTACTACGCTTCTGAACCCGACTTCATTCTTGTCATTCTTGTCACAATCGTTTATATGATACATTTTAAGTAGTCCATATAAAATGTCACTTAAAATATGACTCAATAAGCATAATTAATAATGAAAAATTTAAAATAAGGGAAATATGAGTCGTAGTTGAATGTGCGCAATGAATAAATCAATATATTTGCGGAAAATGGGCCGCTGAAGGTCAGGGGTAATAGCTGCCAATGTTAGCAATTTCTTAACCTGGCTGCACCTTCTTTTTAGTGAAAGGTGAGTCATGGTACCCCAAACCACAAGCATCTCCATCCTTCCATTTAAACTACTCAATGCTCTTCAGATAACATTTCCTAATTCTAGGTCAAACTGATAATAGAGCATCTCCATCCTTCCATTTTGTGTTCCTCGGGAAAGACAATAGAGCTCCTCTAACCATCACACTTGTATGTCGCCACGACCGCAAACCACTCACACCTATTTGCACATTTTTAGGCAATGAAAAATTTTATTACCATCCTTTGTTGCTTTTGACAAAATCAATCATCTTGCTGCTTCAAATAAGATCCTCCATCGTGGTGCTTGTGGCAGGAGCGCAATGAGAGGATGTTTGAAGACAGAGAGATCTATGGAGGAGCTAAAAGTTTTATTTTATAGGACTCTTTGTATTTGGGTCATAGCCGTGGACTTTAATGGCATGGATCTACATGATTTCTTAGTTTCTAATGCTCCTACGTAGATAGGGCATTCTTAGTTTGTATTTGACAGTTGTTGGATTAATAATACTTGTTTACTTATCAAAAAAAAAAAAAAAGATCCTCCATCGTGATCATCAGCCACTCAATATTCTCCCACCCCAGCAACCTAACACGAGGCATCTCTTGACATCTTTCAACCAAACAAATAAAAGACCCCCCATTGTCAACCGAGAGTTCAAATTCTTTTGCCTATACAGCAAGTATCCTATGAAAGGCCCATCTTCCTAGATTGTTCGATGTGGAAGCCCATGAGAATAACACAATTTGTTATTCAACTGGGCACTTACTAATTCGACAATTATTTTGAAACTTGGGATTTTAAGTAAAGAAGAAAATAAACTTTGCATCCTCCAACTATCAGTATGGGAATAATGAGCATTAAGATGAATGAGAAATAGGTGATTTCAAACAATCTTCACGGTCATTTTAACATAGGGTGCACATTGCAATTTTTTGGTAGTTTGGGGTTGCAATATATCAATTGGGTAGTTTGGAGTAGTTTAAAATGTCTGGTAGTTAAAGGGTGCAAATTGTAATTTTTTTCTTTTTTATCAACCCAGGCTACTTTTGGATTTGGACCTTAGTTTGATTCAACTACCACTACCTTGTAGTCTTAAAGACAATGAGTTTTCTCTTGCGTTCATTTGATTTTTTTGGTAAGTAAATCATTGAGCTCTTTACTTTATTTAGTTGAACAGAAAAATTAGGAGAGGAATGATTTTGTGTTGCTATTTTTTGCATTCGTTTGATAGAGGAGATAAACTCGACTCACATAGGGGGTAAGGACCATTCTTGAAAACATTGAATTTAATGCCAGAAACCCTTGCTCCTTCATACGAGTTTTATGCAAAAAATCCATCAAGATTCATGATACTCCAAACTTAGAGGCTAAGCTATAGATTATTTACCAAATTCATTCAGAAGGGATTGCTGGCAGCAATACCAAGGAGCCCTGAATTTTGAATTTTTGTCTCTGTTTATATATGGCTTAAGGTTTGGAAACATGCCCAAATGATAATCTCACAGACAACACATAGCATTGTTGAATTCATTGCTCGAAAATCAGATATCCACGTCTAGTTGCTGCCCTTAAATTACAACTAAATAAAGAGAGAATTTTAGAACTAAATGGACAGCACAACAACTAACACCAAAAGAGAGAATTTTAGAACTAAAAACCTACTATAGCTTGCTGGAAATCTCATCAAATCATACCATTGATTGAAAGTTCATTCCTCAGCTAAATAGTAATAATTTGATTAGGGATTTACATGTTAATGTGTGTGTTTATAGGTGATTGTTGACTCACTCATTTGTGCTTAGTAATTGCAATCAAAACATTTGTGCTTAAAGTTTTTTTTTTTTTTTACTTATAAAAAAAAAATGTTAACGTGTGTGTTTATAGGTGATTGTTGACTCACTCATTTGTGCTTGAAGCTAAGAGGTAAGTAATTGCAATCAAAACATTGTTTGTTCGATGTGTATATAAAATGTCTTTATGTATTGTGTATAATGGACTCATGAACGTGTCTTTATTTCTTTAGTATAAATGTGATGTTTTTTTTAATCAAATGTTGTGCTTAATTACTATGTGGTAAAGCATATCCATTTATAGTTCTTTTGATGCACTCTCTATTATAAAAGCATGTGAATGCAAATGAAATTTTATGAATGCTTCTTCTATATGATGATCTATATATATTTAGTAGTGATTCTGAATGCATAAAAGAAAGAAAAGAAAAGGTAAAAGGAAAGAAATAAAAGTGATTGAATGATTGTATGTCCTGTGATGACGAATAACAGAAAATGGGGCGGATGACAATGCCAAGAATGGCTCATTATATGTGCACCCGGTGATGTTGATCATCTCCTTTATTATGGGATTTCACCCAATTCCTTGAGTGGAATCCTGATCGTCAAGATGCCAACCCTTGCACATAATGCGCAATCGTGTGTGATGACATTTTGCATGTAATGTGATGTAGATGTTTAGATTTATGCATAATTTTCAAAGGCAAAAACTTAATTAAGTTGTGGTAATGTTTACCTTTTGATATGCTGCTTACCAAGCATTCAACTCACTTTTGTTTTTATGTTTTGATTGTCTAGCTGAGGAAGTATTTGATGTTGAGTCCACAGGTTAGGAGTATCTTATAGCGACTATGGCAAGACCAGACTTAGTTTTATGAAATTCTTAATAATTTATTTATGTATTTTCTTGTTAAATATGGAACTTTTTGGAAAGCACAAGACTATGGTTTTTTATTAAGTGCTTCCTTATGAATTTTATCTATGAAAATTTTAGCCTTTTTTAAGCATTTATGGAATCTTTTATACCTGTCTCGTATGTGATGTTATGCTAGTGACATTCCTAATCCTAGGGGGACCTTACAATTTTGGTATCAAAGTCCAGGCTTAAGAGATTCTGTAGATTTCTAAACTTATGAAAGAAAAAGAAACTTGGCTTGCAACGACTCAAGTTAGAATTGATTGTTATGATTTATTGTTTCTTTATCTCACAATTGCTAATACTACTCAATGTAGGCACTTCAAAATGAAGCGCCCAATCACACACCAAGATGAATCCCTTGATGTGTGCAATGAGGATCATAGGAGGGCTCTGAGGGATCCCGAAGATATTCTACATGCGGCCAAACGGCTACTCAAGGATTTTACCAACAGACAATCTGTGTATGCTGGACAAGCACACCAAGATGAATCCCTTAATGTGTGCAATGAGGATCATAGTCTGAGGGATCCTGAAGATCTTTTACATGCGGCCACACAGCTACTCAAGGATTTTACCAATGGACCATCTGTGTATGCTGGACAAGCGCATTTGGGAAGTAAGTTTGATCAGTTCTGCCGGCTGCATCCCCCTATGTTCGACGGCAAAGCTGATTTTATGGAGTCCGATAACTGGATAAGCAGGTTGGAGAAGATTTTTCGGGCCATCGACTGCACCGACGAGCAGATGGTTGAATTTGCCACATACAATCTGGCTGATGTGGCTGATGTGTGGTGGGTCTCCACCAGACAGCTGATAAAGCAAGAGCTTGGTGAAGAAACCCCAATTACTTGGACACGATTTAAGCAGGTATTCAGGGACCAATTCTTCCCTGAGGTCTTTAGAAAGGCCAAGGCCCGAGAGTTTGCTGATTTGAGACAAGGCGATATGTCAGTACATCAATATGCATTAAAGTTCATCGAACTTTCACGCTTTGCCCCCTATCTGATCCCAGACGAGTCATGGAAGGCTCAGAAATTTGAGAGAGCACTGCATCCACAAATTCTTGATAGATTAATCGCACTGAAGTTAAGGAATTTTAATGCGTTAGTGGACAGGGCAATGATCGTAGAGGAGTATCTGCAGTCGAGAGAGGCAAGAATTTTGCTTTAAATCACATTTTTAATAGTCCTAGTAGTCAAGTATGGACAGAATCTTATTTTGCTTGCTTATTAAAAAAAACAAAAAGTATGGACAGACAATCTGAGTTGCAGTAGTAATGAATATGCCTATAAGCAGTTTTGTGTTCTGAAATTAGCTAAATGTAAAAAAGTAATCAACATGGAAATAGTTTTATTACCTTGCTGACCTGGCTATTAAGCTATGATCGTTGCCAGCGTTAAGTTACCATCAAGCCGATTACATCACCGTGATGACGATCATGCGGTGGAGGAAAGTCCTGCAGGGGCGACCTGAGAACACATTTATAGCCTATAGGATACATGAACACAAGTAGAAAGGGTGTCATGTCAATAATAAGAATGCCCGCATGTGATCTCATGTTGCCCCTGTAAGGCTCATCCACCTTTAATTTACAGGACTTTCTTGCCTCTTTCCCCAAAATTTGGTGATGCCAATGGAGAAAGATATTCCATGTTATATAGCCACAGCAACACTTTCAAATCAGTACTTTACCTAAAAAAATGTACTACACCTCAGTACTTGCATGAGATTTCTAAGGCATATTATCAGTTCGTACAACTTTGTACTCACTATATGAAAATTGCAATCGTACTATTTGAAATTTGGCAGAGATGAAGGGGGTGACTTTTATACCATTGTAATGTTATTCCCTAGTTTAGAGGAAACTTCCAAATTAGAACTGATGATTATGACCAGATGTTAAAATTTGGTTTGTTTCGAGGAGATGTAGAGGAAGGGGAAGTGATATTACTTCAACCCATCAATGAATCAATGAGATACGTAAAGTTTACTCCTCTATCTTGCGTATCAAATGCATACATACAGTCAATAAGATACGTGGCCAACCAAACATCCAGAAACCTTTTTTTAACAATTATTTTTTGCGTCTCAACCAGATAAAGATATTGTCTTTAATACAAGTCGCAGATCAACTTCTCTTAACTAAGACGGGCTACTACACTGTTACAGTACTTTAATTATGAATAAGGTTGAGTTTGTATATTGAGCTGAATTTAGTTCTCTATAAATAGTAGTGAATTGAGATAATAGAGTGAGTTCTATAGAGTTTACTTAAAATAAATTTAGATGTGTTTGAATATTAAGATGAATTTAGATTTATTTATAGAAAGCGGAAAAAGATTGTAGATCCCATATATAAAGAGGTGTTGAGTTAAAAAAAGTTATGAGTTTTACGTGTAAATAGATTTTGAGTTAAGATGAATTTAATGTTTTGAGAGATGAGTATTTGGATTGTAGAAAAAGTCTAAATCTGAACCGAATTCAACTAAATTGAGTGCAATCAATAAACCAAACGAGCCCTAAGTCTTTATTCTTGCTTAGTCAAGAAAGTCAAATTGAAAGCTTCTAAGAACATTCACATTGTCTTAGTCAAATGTAATGCAAACTAAAAGCTGGCTAACAATTTCTTAAAATGGTCTACATTGTAAGAGGTAAAAGGTAAATTTCTTGTTTGCTATAGTAACTCTCTATATTTGTATGGTTAGTATTCGCCCTCTATTGACTACTCTATATTAATTTCTCTCTCATTTTGTTGCTACATAATAGTTGCACCACTAATTATTATATATATATATATATATATATATATATATATATATATATGTGCTTGGGTTCATACAATTTACAATGGATTTGAATTGCAAAATATGAGAAAAATAAATTAGATAAGAAAGATTATAAAAAGGATTAAATTAATAATATTTTATTATTATTTTGACTAATAGATGAATAATTCAATGTGAAAATCTCTCTTGAATAGAATTATAGAATAGGCAAAAGACAAAATATGTGATTTTAACTTTACCTAAGCAACAATAATGCTCTAAGGCCTCGTTTGGTTATACATATGAGATGGAATGAAAGTTGAAAGTTGAATAAAATATTACTAGAATATAATTTTTTAATATTGTTTTTGTTTTGGGATTTCAAAATGTTGAATTATTTATTATATTTTATGTGAAAAATTAAAAAATTTGTAATGATTAGATAAGACGAGATAAGATAAAATAAAATAATTTGTATAACCATACGAGGCCTAAGTCCCTAAAACCCCATTCAACTTAAAACTTTAAACCACAGTCTATGCCAATTAAACGAATGAATTCTATGCTTAGGACTTTGACCATACAATCTACGACAACTTCACTGCACAAAATTGGAGGTTTGGATACAATAAGCTAGGGGTGGGCAAAAACTCCGCCATTCCGACTCTGTCTGAATTCTGACAAGACTCTGATTCGGACAGAGTTGGAGTGTTTAGAAATCGAAGTGAGAGTTAGACTCCCCTAGTCGGAGTCGGAGTCCGAAGCCCATGTTGGCTCTGAACTCTGACTTTTTTTTTTTATAAAAAAAATCACATAATCAAAATGACATCATTTCAGTTCAAAAGGAACAACGTCGTCTCGTTCATAATGGGGTCCAAAATGCAGGATCCCCTACTGAAGTAACTAAACGACATCGTTCCGCTTGAAGTGGAATGACGTCATTTCGTGAAGAAGGGAGTCCAAAACGCAAGACCCCCTTCTTCCCCCCTCACTTTCACACAGAACCTGCAACTCCCTTTATCTCCTTCCTTTCTATACTATCCATTGTGCTTCACCTCCCCCGCCGTCTACTATCGCCTGCGGCCGCCACGAGCCACCTTCCGGAGGTCATTAGCTGATTGTATTTGTAAGCCACTCACCCACTCACTCAGTTGTTTTTGTAGAATTTTAGGGTTTCAAAATTATTTAATTGTCACATTGTGGTTTGAAATTTGTGAAATGTGTATGATTTGTTGTTAGCATTTCAATGATTTCGGTTTTTAAATTGTTAAATTTAAGAATTGAGGAATTTAGGTTTTGGAAAAATCGAATTTTTTGTTCCAGACAACGTTCGCTCAGTGCTCGTTTGATTGTAGCTCTAGCGAACTTTACATAGATTGTTCGCTTGATTATGGTTTAAGCGAATTTCACACAGATTGTTCACTATAGCTTTTGCTCGAGTGTGGCGCGAGCGGACATTAAGTTTATGTTTTATTTATTTTTACAATCACAAACATGACTAGGCACATATGTTTTTCATTTTCAATGTGTTTCCAATGTGTATATAATTTTCATAATATGTTAAATCACGGTTGTTTATTAATTGTTTCATATAATTTTATACTAAGGCTGAGCAAACTATGAATACTACACCATCTCACCGCGAACTTCCACAAGAGGATGACGCAAAGCTATTGGCATCATCGACAAGTACTTCGAGCCATAGATCCTCATCTAGAGCAGCTACCTCTTGTACAAGTAGTCGAGTCACAATAGATTTAGAAAATGTTGATATGCTTAATGAAAAGGAGGAGTTGATGAATGTTGACGCCGATTGACCACCATGACCTAGCAAGGGATGTGCTAGTCATTCTTATCACTACGGTTGCCTTTAAGTCAACGTTTAGTACCAGAGGTTGTGTCTTGGATGCTTATCGGAATTCATTGTCTCCGACCATCGTCGAGACTCTTGTTTGCACATAAAATTGGATAAGTTCAACGCCCATTGGAGTAGATACCGTTGATGTCGAAAGCTATACGCTTGAATCAGATAACTTTACGGCTTTAAATGATTATTTACCTGAAGTTAATATTTTCAATATTTAATTTATAATTTATACGATTTTGTAGCCCTAGTCGTGAACTCCATACTAACTATGGCTGACTGAGACGGACGCACCGTAGGATGGAGAACCCCCTGACCCCTTTATTGATGAGGAACTCAATACCATCATGCAAAATTCGTCAGAGTTGGAGGTGAATGTGAGTTCATACCAAATCTCTCCTTACCGTTCATACCTTCTCTATAATGACCCTTAAAATGCTAAAGATAACCACCTCATGTAAAATGCCGCGCAACCGGCTCCACGTCAGTAAATGAAACGCGGTCGTTTCATTTAAATCTTAGAGACCCGTTGTCGAAAGAAATCTTTTGGTATAGCTCATGAGAGACTATTGTCACTTAAATCGAGCACTCGAAGCCTCCATCTCTCCAAACCCTTCTGCCACTTTCTCGAACATTTTCTCCTAAGAGATTGTTGTCACTTTCTTGGAAATTTTTATTGTTTTTTGTTGTTTAATTTTACAGACGCTTTAGCTACTCTCGGTATTGGAAACCATAATATACAGTGAAACACACACTCTCTCTTTGCGCCCCCCCCCAGCGCTAGGGGATAGAGCTAAAAGGTTAGCAAAGACAAACTATCAAATCTTCCTCCATTTCTAATATAGGATCTGGCTTTTAAATGGGAAAAATCTAGGAAATGGGTTTGAAAAAAATCTAGAAAATGAGTTTGAGAGAAATATGTTAATGATGAAATCTAAGAAATGATTTTTTTTTTCTTGATGGAGAAATGCTTCAACGTACCAGAAATTTTAGTTGTGCTCTGATTTGCTACTCGCCAAAGAAGAAGAAAATCTCATCTTTCTCTTTTTGATTTGCTTCTGCTTTCTTATTTTATTTTTTCTTTCTTTGCTTTATACATTTTCATTTTTGCTTTTTTGTTTTCATTTTTTTTTTCTCTTCCACATAGGCATCCACGTTTACCCGTGCCGGTACTACCTAGCAGTATTGTTTCAAAAAGATCCTTCCACCAAGAACTATATATGAATATTTCTTCAACAACTCCGTAACTCAAATGCCAGCTCCTTTCTCTAATTTATTTTTTTATTTTTTTTATATTTCATCTTCTAAAAGAATAATATTATGATCAAACAAAAATATGCAATAAAACCGTTTTATTTTGCCTATTTCCATGTTGGTACTAGATCTCACAATCAACCGTTTTTTTTTTTCTTTTTGACCACGATTTTAAATAGAATACTCTTTTTTTTGGATAAATTTTGAACTGTGGATGCAAGATTGTAAGCTTTCAAATGGATGGGTCAACAAAGATGTTGGCATCATTATTTGTTCTATTTATTCCGAAGACGAAGCCTTTACAATTCCTATGTTATAACTTATAAGTCAATTATACTAATTTTTTTTTTCTAAAAATTATTTTGTCTCCTTTATTTTTACAAATGAGATGAGATAGAATGAGTTGAATTAAGATTAAAATTAAAAGTTGAATAAAATCTTGTTAGAATATATTTTTTTAATATTATTTTTATTTTAAAATTTAAAAAAATTAAATTTTTTATTCTATTTTATGTAAAAATTTAAAAAATTTATAATAATTAAGTGAGATGAGATGAAATAAGTTGAGAGACATTTTGAAAACAAACGAGACTAATGTCGTGTGATATACTAATTTTTAGAATGAAATATTATTTTTTTGGAAGAGATAAAGAAAATATAAAATAACTTTTTTTTTACCTAATTGTGAATAAAGTGTTTTTTAATGAGTTTTTAATTTTAAAAAAATGTTTAAGAAATTTAAAACATGTTTGAAAAAGAAAACAAAAAAATAAAATTTTTTTTATACAGTTGGTAGACCGTAGAAGTGCTCGATGGATTTCCTCCCCTTCAGCACTGAAACGGTGCGTTCCATGGGCTTCCAATACGCTGTGTTTTGGGTTCTTAACATTCCAACCCTCATCTTCCCTCACTCGACTAAGGGTGCGTTTGGATGTTGAAGTGAGTTGAGTTGAGTTGAGTTTAGATGATAAAATATTATTAGAATATTATTTTTTAATATTATTATTATTTTGAGATTTGAAAAAGTTGAATTGTTTATTATATTTTGTATTGAAATTTAAAAAAATTGTAATGATTATTAAGATGAGATGAGTTTGGTTTAGTAACCAAATGAAGCCTAACAACTCTGCTAGGTGCAAGCGATATGGTGTACCGATTGTGCACGAAAGATGACGTGGCAGGAATATTTTTTTGTAAAAAAAAAGCAGAAAAAATACGGAAGAGAAAAGAAAGAACACTGCCAATTTCATTCAATCTCTCCACTACAGATTGGCCGAGAAGAAGAACCATTGGTCTTCTGGAATAACTCCACGTTCCTCCCCACTAAAAGCACATATAGCATATACCCACTATCATCGTCATCGACTCCATTCCAAGCCACTCTCCCCAAGTCCCAACCTCTCTCTCTCTCTGTGATTGTCTCTTTGCGACTGAAACTGTGTGATTTTGTTTGATGAAAGATAAAATATCTGCTTGGGTTTTGCTAACATCACCAATCAAATTCTCTTCATCAAGCAGAAACATAAGATGTTTATTAGCCTAGCAACACAATTGAAATTACATTCAGGAGTTTTTTTTAATTATCATCAACTCAGTTAAAATGTTAGCTTCATAATTGAACCGTAGATTATATTTTGAAGAAAGGAACCACAGACCATGGCTAAAGTCGTTGGTTGCGGCTTGGAGCTCTGAGAGAGTGAAGTTCTTTCAGGAAGACTTGAAGCAGCAAATTTCACCATCTATAGGAACTTGAGTATCCAAAGCCAGAACCATCCCTTCTACAATTCTTTTGCTTTTCCTCTTGGTTAGCTTTGCGACACTTCTTAGGGAAGGGAAGGTCTGAAAGTGCACGTGGGGTCTTTTCTTCAACATAGAAAAGAAGCCACGCCAGTTTTTAGTGGCTCTTGAATCTTGTTAGCAAAACCCAGAAGCTAAATGTTAGCAAAACCCAAAACGCTACGATGAAAGAAAAAATAGAAATCCAAAACTGCTTCCTTTTTCGCGAAAGAGAGCCAACGACACACTGTCATTCATTGTCCGCGGAAGATGGCCATGAAACCCAAGAGTCACGCTCACAACGGTAATGGCTACGTCGCCCGAGTCACCCAGTCCTCCTCCATCGCTGCCCCCATCACTCCAGGCTCTCCCATTGCCGTCACGAAGGTCACGGGGGCTCCCCTACCCCAAAACGAACCCTTTTTCCCCTCCCCCGTTTTCATCACCGTTTAAATCTCGTTTCCCCCAAATCTCTTGTGCGCACGACGGCAACGGGACTGCCTCTCCACAAAAGAATTTCCAATATCCATCTCTCTCACAAGTCCCTACAGTTTCCTCTCCACAAATTTTCATCTAAAAAAGTTAGTTTTAAAGCAAAAAGAATTTTGTTGTATATTAATCTCTGTCATTGAAGGCCCAAAGATCCAATGAGTCCTCTACAAATTTCTGCAATACAATAAACGCTTGAAATCTTAGAGTGAAAATAATTTCAAACTAAAAATGGGAGCTTTTAGGTGGAAGAGAGAAAGAGAATCGATACCTGAAGAGAGCCACACAGAGTAGAGAAGGCACGCGGAGGGAAAAAATCAGAGAAGATAGAGAGCATGAAGAGGAAGAGAAAGACTGCATTTCGTTCCAAACTGTCTCTTCGAACAAAACTGTACGTTTTATTAAATTGATCCATGTCAGCACATGGGTGCACTTCGGGACGCAACGTCGCTTGACTTAAGAGTTTTTTCTGAAGCGATTTTAGTCGAGGGAAAACTCTATTGGTAGTCAAATTCGCGCACCCCTATGACATGGAATGGATATAATGAAACGGTGCGGATTGGGCTTTAGCTTGGAGACGAAAAATTGAGACGCTGCGGATTGCTTTTGACAGATTCCTTCTTCTCCAACCGTTCTCCTTCTCCCCCATTCCTCTAGAAGCTCTTCTACTTCATCTCATTCCCCTCGTAGCTTCTGTAAGTTAAAAATCGCAGTTCATCCGACATCTTGCAAACGAAAAAGTGTTCTCCTCCCTCTCGCGAATGATTTCCTTCGTTATCTCAGTTCATCCGGCATCTCGAGAACAAAAGTGCTCTCCTACCTCCTGCGAACAATTTCCTTCGGTATCTCTCTCTCGCTCATCGACGAGACCCATAATTATTGGAGATGTCTGGTCTAGATTCGTTTGCTTCCTATCTCTGGATTTTATGACTGAGAAGTAAACGGTTAAAGATGTTAGAAACCCATATCTAGTAATCGCCAATCTTCGGGCCTCTCAATGTTTTCAAAAACTCCGAAACACCAGCAAAACAATTACTCTCATTCTTCTTCCTCATAAAAAATGATGGCTTTCATGCTTGTTAATTTGAAGTTTCATTGCTCTCTCTATACCTTTATTCTTGATAAAGGATAAAAAGAAAGTTAAGTGCTTCAATAATGCAGAAAACATTTTCTATTATATAGAAAAAAAAAAAAAGAACTTTCCTTGAAGGAGGAAAAGATGGGTCATTTTGTCTATATGAGTTAAAACACATAATAATGGACAAAATCTTGCTCCAATATGGGTTTTGATAAAAGAATTAAAAAAAAATGCATGATAAAAGAATTGGCCTTTGATGCTCGGACTTACTGGGTTGAGAGTACTGTGCTCTTTGAAACTTTCCTCAAGAAAAGCAGGTTTCTCTTTGATAAGTCTGAGTTTTTGCTCATCCGAATGCTACAAGATGCACTTTGGACTTGATGAATGAGGAAAACCATTTTCATGGCAGGGGGTCTAGCAGTGTTTGTAATTCTGCTGAGGCTTGGCAGGCTCCCCCATCATCTTGGTTCAAAATGAATTGGGATAGTGCAATAGATAAGGTTAAAGGATATGTTGGTGTGGGCGTGGCAGTAAGGGACAGCAATGGAAAAGTCTATGCAACCATGAGGACCAGAAAACATCTATTTCCGGATCCATTACTAGCAGAGGCATTTGGAGCTCTTAAAACAGTACAGCTAGGGATGGAGCTTGGTTTAACACAAGTGATTATTGAAGGGATTCTTTACAGGTCATCAATGCTCTCAAACAGGAAAAAGAAGGATGCAATAGTGCAAGTATGTATATTAGTGAGGCTAAACAGCTTCTTAAGAACTTTGCAAAGTGGGAGGTTTCTCATATTAGGAGAAATGGCAATGAAATGGCCCACTTGTTAGCAAAAGATGCTCTTTCCAATCATGATCATATTGTAATGATGGAGGATCTCCCTCCTTGTATATCTTTGATATAATGAAATGGAAATGACTTATTCAAGTCTCAACCACCATTTCTCTTAAAAGATAAAACTGTACCGTTTGGAGAGGATAGCCTTAATTCGGCTTCCTTTATTTTTTTTCTTCAAATTTACTAAATTACCCTGCCAGGTCAGCTGGGGGTGCGCATGGGGTGCGCGAATTCGACTACCCCTAGTAGAATTGTGTTTAAAATATCTGAGAATTCACTAGCCAAACGCAATCTACTTCTTCGTAACAGATAAATGTCGGAAGCAAAAGACCCTGCGATCAAGCTCTTCGGGAAGAAATGTCCTGTGCTGTCTGCTATCTCAGGTCTTCCTCCAATCTATGTTTCATCTTCTTAATCTCTCATCCTTCCCGATCTGATTTGGGTGTTAAGCAACCCAGATCCTTTTCTTTTCGAGCTGTGCGGTTTCTTGGCTCTGACTGATTTGTTTGCTGAGTCAATATCCTTTTTAGCTAGTTGGGGTATTCGGATCTGTAATTTTAGTTATTGCAAAATCTTGTTTTCTTATGCAGTAGTTTCGATCTGATTTGAGTGTTAAGCAACCCGTATATTTTTCTTTTCGAGCTGTGCGGTTTCTTTGGACTTCAAAAACTGTAGCCAAACTGTGAAAACTTCTAGTTTTGAGATGACGAAGACCAATAAATTTGCTGTTGTGTCTGCTATACCCATTATCCTTCTTTATTTGGCCTTCGCATCGATCCATGTTATTCTGGCCCAAAACTTTGTTCCGACCGAGCAATTCCTTCTAGATTGTGGAGCAACCTCAGAAACCACTGATACCGATGGCCGGAAGTGGACCTCAGATGTTAAGTCCAAGTATCTAATGGCGGGTGGGAACTCCAGCACCTCCGAAGCTGCTACTCAGGACCCTTCGGTCCCTCAAGTCCCTTACATGACTGCTAGGGTCTTCTACTCCAGTTTTACATATAGTATTCCTGTTATCTCCGGTCGTAAATTTGTACGGCTTTACTTCTACCCTGCTTCTTATGTGGGCTTAACTGCCTCCAATTCCATCTTCTCAGTGACGGCAGGGTCGTATACTCTGCTCAACAACTTCAGTGTTTCACAGACCTCGGAAGCTTTGAATTTTGCATTTATTGTGAAGGAGTATTCGATAAATGTTGATGGTGACAAATTGGATATAACTTTCGTCCCGTCTCCCAAAGCTCCGAAGGCCTTTGCATTCGTGAATGGGATTGAGATTGTATCAATGCCCAACATTTATGATTCCACTGATGGAAGTCTCATGATTGTTGGCCAGTCTGCTCCTTTCGAGATCGGCAATAGCACTGCTCTTGAGAATGTTTATCGCTTGAATGTGGGTGGAAATGATATCTCGCCATCCAAGGATACAGGTCTTTATAGATCTTGGTATGACGACTCGCCATACCTCTATGGGGCTGCGCTCGGGGTTACATTGGCTGCTGATCCAAACACAACCGTTGTGTATCTGACAGATATGCCTACTTATGTTGCACCAGTTAATGTTTATAGCACTGCAAGATCAATGGGGCCAAATCCTGAGATCAATCTCAATTACAACTTGACTTGGATTTTCTCAGTCGACTCAGGATTCACTTACCTAGTTCGGCTTCATTTCTGCGAGATTGCCCCAAATATAACCAAGATCAATCAAAGAGTGTTTGATATCTTCCTTTACAATCAAACTGCTATGAGTGGAGCGGATGTTGTTGCATGGGCAGGTCAGCAAGATGATGTTCCAGTGTACAAGGATTATGTGGTTCTTGTTCCAAGTAGAAGCCCACAGCAGGATTTGTGGCTTGAACTACATCCAGATGCGTCTGACCAGCCCAACTATTATGATGCAATCCTGAATGGAATAGAAATATTCAAAGTTAGTGATTCAAAGGGTAATCTCGCAGGGCCTAATCCTACTCCTCTTCCTAGACAGGATGTGATTGACCCACCAAAGGCTAGACCATCATCTGGTAATGGTAAAACAAAGAATGAGAAAGTGATTATCATTGGGGTTGTTAGTGGTGGAATCGCCTTAGCCCTTGTTGTTGGCTTCTTTCTTATTGCTGCTTCCCGTCGCTGTAGGCATGGGAAGGAGTCAAGTGCAAGTGAAGGTCCTTCAG
The DNA here is from genome assembly GCA_029856935.1 of Cyclocarya paliurus. Classification (NCBI taxonomy): domain Eukaryota; kingdom Viridiplantae; phylum Streptophyta; class Magnoliopsida; order Fagales; family Juglandaceae; genus Cyclocarya; species Cyclocarya paliurus. The sequence continues at coordinate 4,677,910 of CM056956.1, forward strand.
GGTGGCTTCCACTTTCTCTATATGGTAATTCACATTCTGCTGGTTCTGCCAAGACAAACGCTACTGGAAGTTACACGTCCTCACTTCCTTCAAACCTTTGCCGCCACTTCTCATTTGCTGAGATCAAGGCGGCCACCAAGAACTTTGACGAGGCTCTTCTCCTTGGGGTTGGAGGTTTTGGTAAAGTTTACAAGGGAGAAGTTGATGGTGGAACAACCAAAGTGGCAATCAAGCGTGGAAACCCACTCTCCGAGCAAGGAGTTCATGAGTTCCAAACTGAAATTGAAATGCTTTCAAAACTTCGTCATCGCCACCTTGTCTCGTTGATTGGCTATTGTGAAGAAAACTGTGAAATGATTCTTGTTTATGACTACATGGCTTATGGAACGCTGCGTGAGCATCTTTACAAGAGCCAAAAACCTCCACTGCCCTGGAAGCAAAGGCTTGAGATCTGCATTGGAGCTGCTCGTGGCTTACACTATCTCCACACTGGTGCCAAGCACACAATTATCCACCGAGATGTTAAGACAACGAACATCCTTTTGGATGAGAAGTGGGTTGCTAAGGTTTCTGATTTTGGGTTATCTAAAACAGGTCCTACATTGGATAACACGCATGTCAGCACTGTTGTTAAAGGTAGTTTTGGGTATTTGGATCCTGAGTACTTCAGGAGGCAGCAACTGACCGACAAATCTGATGTTTACTCATTTGGAGTTGTTCTTTTTGAGATCTTGTGTGCTCGCCCAGCATTGAACCCAACACTTCCAAGGGAGCAAGTGAGCTTGGCAGAGTGGGCAGCTCATTGCCACAAGAAAGGCATTCTTGATCAGATCATGGATCCTTATCTGAAGGGGAAGATTTCTTCTGAATGCTTCAAGAAGTTTGCCGAGACTGCAATGAAGTGTGTGTCTGATCAGGGCATTGAAAGGCCATCGATGGGTGATGTGTTGTGGAACCTAGAGTTTGCTTTGCAGCTACAGGAGAGTGCGGAGGAGAGTGGCCAAGGCATTGGTGGAATGGATATCGAGGAGCCATTCGTGCCCTGTAAAGGGAAGAAAGATCCTGATGCATCCCCAGGTTTTGATGGTAATGCCACCGACTCGAGGAGCAGTGGAATGAGTATGAGCATAGGCGGTCGAAGTGTAGCCAGTGAAGACTCGGATGGGTTGACACCAAGTGCTGTGTTCTCGCAGATCATGAACCCAAAAGGACGTTGAAATCACAAATGATTGATTACATTGCAAACTTTGAGACAACCGGTATGTTTTCTTCTGTCAATCGTAGCATGCAGGTCATATTTGTCTCTTCTTTTGATCTTTATTCGTTTAAATGCAGCTGATTTTTTATTTTTATTTTTTTTATTTTGGGGGGGGGGGGGTTGGGGGGAAAGAATTTGTTGATCAAGTTAATTCCCAATATGTTTGTACCAAATATGTTTTGACCAAGTGTTAAATAATGCTATGTAATATGACTCTTTACTTGCTTAATTCGGATGGTAATATGAGTTTCATACTATGCTACTGGTCCTTGTTCTCTCTCTCTCTCTTATGGATGAGAAATTGCACCAATAATTCATCTTGTAAATATAATAGAAGAAAAATAATTTGAATACGTGTGATGGTGAGAGTGCGAGTTGCCAGTAGTTGTGGCTACTCCATGTGGATGGGGTCCATCTTTATTCATAAATGCTAGCTTTTAACTTTTAAGTGCGGATTGCTATTTAAATTTCACAAAGACATATTGGTGTAAAGAATATTTTTGAATGGAATGACATGGGGAGTGGGAATGGCTGTTTCTGACTTTTGCCCTCATCCCCCTCAACGTAGACTTTCTTTTTGTGAGACTCTATGGAAGCTGGCTTGGCTTGTGTCCAAACTCCAAACCCCTTTGACTCTTTGAGCTTTCTGATTATATATTATCATTTTATTTCGTAATTGGGCATAATTGAGATATGTAATACAAGTTTTAATGGGTCTGATTGCAAAAGAACTGAATTTGTGTGATTGTATTGACCCATGAATGCCAATTTACGATGGCTTCTGTTTTTGGTTTTCCTTTTCGAAGGAGTGAGATATCATCAATAATCCAATTGGTGAGGTAGCAGTTGGTATGTTGTTTCATTATATTGTAGTTTCGGTTACTTGTAAAAAAACAATTTTTTTTTTTTGATAAATTACTTGTAAAAAAACAATTATTGCAGTTTGGGTGTTAGATTGCTGCCTAAGGTTTATCACCTCTGTGTGGATGATTTGATAGCAGTCATTTATATGAAGTCACTTGATATGCCAACAAGTGGCTTTCCAACTAAAGAACCTGGGTAAAGAGTGGGTTGATTTGTGTAAAAATGACAAATGAATACATTCATGTAAGGATTTTTGTAATGAGGGTATTTACGTAATGTCCAAAATACTCTCTCTCTCTCTCTCTCTCTCTCTCTCTCCCTACACAGCATTGTTTCAAGCCTAACTAGGATTGAGAGGCTCCAATCAGAGCTTAATCTGTTCTGCAGTATTGAGGATGAAGCTCAATACCTTTTCCATTAAATGTAGGTTTGTATCAAAATCTGACCTGTTTTGGCATTAGAATTTTATCACTGATAGATGCATGTTCTGAAATGAGACTTATAGCACCGCATGTCACCTGTTTTGTGTTGGTTGCTTTGTTAGTGTGAATCAACAGCAATCCTTCCTGCATCTCCCTTTTACTAAGAATTGGCTGCATCTCCCTTTTAGTTCGATTTTAGTACAACTCATTTAACGTCTTCCAATGAAAATATCATAGGAATTGTTTTGTTAAATTTATGTTCTTGTTTTTTTTTGTTCTCTCATCTGTTTGGTGTTTAGAAACAAGGAGCTTTGCTTGTAAACATCAGAATATGTTTATCAGGTTCATGAATGAAGAACCATTGGAGGTTCTGATGCTGAAAGCTTATATTCTGAAGATATTGCTCGAATCTACTTTCACAAAAGCAGTCATAGACTCATAATGTTTAGTAGAGAATAGAAAGTTAAATATTGTCATACGGTTCTGTTGTGACTATGGAGGTAGTCTAGTAATACTATATACCAACGTGCATGGTGCCATTTCATCACCGTGAATCACAATGTTTTTACTTGTGACTTAGAAACTATTGGCACATGTTTAGGTCACGGGATCAATTTTAGTTTAGTCCTATCCACCCAAAAAAGAAGAAAAAGCAAAAGGTATGTTATAGATTACAAAGTGCTGCTTGTCTTGCTGTGTCTGTTCTGTTCATGATGCAAGCATTATGCTAGATCTGTGTCATGGGAATTAATTCCTGATAGGTTACATACTTCATACACCTAGAATACCATCTCGTTTTGGGGGAAGTGGTATGAAACTTTTACTAAGAAAAGAGACTAGACTAATATGCTAGTTACAAGCAAGGCCTGAAAAAGTCCTTCTAACCATTATGGTATTGTTATGGGTTCACTTCTCAACCTCATGGCAGGTTGGAACAGCAGTTCAGCAAATAGTTGGAGTAAACCAATGGCTGTCTGATTTATACGTACCATTACTCTTTCTTGTATGGTTTTCTAACAACCTATGTGAGTGACATCCCAGCAGCCAGGTCTTTTGGGCTAACAACCTATGTAAGAGTCTGAGTCACACATCCCACTGATCGCGTACATTTGGGGCCCGTGCATTGATGCAGTCGCGTCTCTCTTGCGATCACCGCAACCCTTTTATCTCTTATCAACTGCAACTCGTCAATTCATTTTCTTTGAGGATCTCTTCAACATCATCCTCCTCGATCTAAACCTTTTAAGTTTATTGTCATTTTTGTTTTACTTTTACGCATTGTAGTGATAATCTCCTCTCCTTTTATATCCTGACTCTACTTAGTAATACATCAATAAATAATGCTGAACTACGAATTAGCTTTTCTACAGATCTATTCCGTAGCAGGATCTTTTTCTCAAAATGGATTACTGCCCAAAATAGAGAGGAAAAATAAAAACTTATATAAAAAAAAAAAGAAATAAAGAAAAAGAAAGATGACATGAATCGCATGATCCGTGGACACTTGGTGATGGTTCCGAAAATGAAAGACATCATAACGTGGTTGTTAATTAGGAGGCCCCAAACAAATAAAACGGCTTCAAAAGGAGGTGCTGGTGGTTGTGTATACTGAGCATTGGTGTTTTCATACTATCAACCAAAGTAATTATCCTTGAAACACGAAATTAATGTCCCCTTTCTGATTTTTATGCACAAAGAGCAATACTACACTACTTTTATCTTAAATCTTGTTATTTTTGTCACAATTATTTATATTATACATTTAAAGAGTATTGGTATTGGATTTATCAAAAGTTTAGTTAAATTCAAAATATAAATTATTTCTTTCAAGCATTAAATTAGTCAAAAGATAAATTAGAAACTTTCAGCTACAGTAAAAATAATAAGTTCTTTTATATTTGGCGTGCTACTGTGTATCAACCAAATGTGACATAAGTTGATAAGAAAAAGAATAATGAATATATTTGTTTTGAAAAAAATCTAAACAACCCCTTATTATTTATACAACATTCGCATATAATATTTCTTTTAATTTTAATTTTTTTATTTTTGTTAAATATTTCAAATATGAATAATAAATAGAAGAATTGAATTAATTTTAAAAAAATAAATTTAAAAAAATATTAAAAAATTTAAAATTTTAAAAAAATATGATACGTACAAGTTAGAGAGATCCTATAGAATTGCTCTTTGTTTTGTGAAGGAAATGATGAAAAAGAGATTTTCGTTTTTTATTGCAGTTTAATCCCACAACGGCCTTTTTCCTTTCCGGCTTTCGATATCTCAATTTATTTTCCTCCCCGCGTGTTTTCTCTCTCCCTTTCTCTATTTCTCTCGCTTTAGCAGTACACCAAATCGGCTGAGCATCTTCGATTCTTCACGGCTGAGCAGTACTCTGGCTTCCTCGCGCGACCTTCTTCTCCGCTAGGTTCTTCTTCTTCCTCGACAGGTTCGTCTCCTTTCTTTTCTCCTCCAACCCTAACTTTGGTGCTCTCATCCCTGAAACTCATTTTTCTCTCTCAGAAACACAGAACCACGCACCGCTCACACCTATATATCACAATATCTCTGCAAATCGGAGCCTTGTGCGTCTTATCAGTGACGTAAAAAAGCTTATTTTTTGTCTCTGCTAAGTTTTTGTCACATAGACTTCATACGGTGACGTAAAAGAGCTTCTTTTTTTAAATATTTCTATATTGTGGAGACTTTTAAAAAAAATCTAGTGTAGGGAACGCCTTCAGTGGAAGCAGATGAGTCTATGATGCAATTTTTTTCCATCTCTTTAGAATCAAGCCTTTAACTTAAGTTTCTCCTTGTATGTTTTCTGTTAGCCGGATATTTTAACGTTTTATTTTCATGTACCATGTGCTTGGATTCTTTTTTCCCCCCTAAGCCCATGTTTTTGGATTCAAGCTTTGAATAGTGGATTCTGAATATGTGGTGGAATTGCATTTGCACTTGCATCAGACTGTATTTCTCTGCATGATTATTAGGTACCTCTTCTAATTTTGCACGCATGGGGGCCCTCAATTATCCAATTGGTGAGGTAGCAGTTGGCATATTGTTTCATTTTATTGTAGTTTCGGTTACTTGCAAAAAAAAAATTATTGTAGTTTGGGTGTTAGATTGCTGCCCAAGGTTTATCACCTCTGTGTGGATGATTTGATAGCATTCATTTATTTGAAGTCACTTGATATGCCAAGAAGTGGCTTTCCAACTAAAGATAACCTGGGTAAAGAGTGGGTTGATTCGTGTCAAAATGACAAATGAATACATTCATGTAAGGATTTTTGTAATGAGGGTATTTACGTAATGTCCAAAATACTCTCTCTCTCATTCTCCCCTACACAGCATTTTTTCAAGCCAAACTAGGATTGAGAGGCTCCAATCAGAGCTTAATCTGTTCTGCAGTATTGAGGCTGAAGCTCAATACTTTTTCCATTAAATGTAGTTTTGTGTCAAAATTTGACCTGTTTTGGCATTAGAATTGTATCACTGATAGCATGTTTTGAAATGAGCAAGACTTATAGCACCGCATGTTACCTGTTTTGTGTTGGTTGCTTTGTTAGTGTAAATCAACAGCAATCCTTCCTGCATCTCCCTTTTACTAAGAATTGGCTGCTCTCTCCCAGAGAACAATTAGTTCGATTTTAGTACAACTCATTTAACGTCTTCCAATGCAAATGTCATAAGTGTTGTTTTGTTAAATTTATGTTCTTGTTTTTTTTGTTCTCTCATCTGGTTGGTGTTTAGAAACAAGGAGCTACTGCTTGTAAACATCAGAATCTGTTGATCAGGTTCATGAATGAAGAACCATTGGAGGTTCTGATGCTGAAAGCTTATATTCTGAAGATATTGCTCGAATCTACTTTCTTTTAAGTCTAGTCTACATTTATATCTCCATTTATTTATTTATTTATGTGACTCATGTATGTGCTCTGATTCTAATTCACAAAAGCAGTCATAGACTCATAATGTTTAGTAGAGAATAGAAAGTTAAATATTTTCATACGGTTCTGTTGTGACTATGGAGGTAGTCTAGTAATAGTATATACCAAAGTGCATAGTGCCATTTCATCATTGTGAATTACAATGTTTTTACTTCTGACTTAAGAAACTATCGGCACATGTTTAGGTCACGGGATCAATTTTAGTTTAGTCCTATCCCCCCAAAAAAGAAGAAATAGCAAAAGGTATATTATAGATTACAAAGTGCTGCTTGTCTTGCTGTGTCTGTTCTGTTCATGGTGCAAGCATTGTGCTAGATCTGTGTCATGGGAATTAATTCCTGATAGGTTACATACTTCATACGCCTAGAATACCATCTTGTTTTGGGGGAAGTGGTATGAAACTTTTACCAAGAAAAGAGACTAGACTAATAAACTAGTTACAAGCAAGGCCTGAAAAAGTCCTCCTAACCATTATGGTATTGTTATGGGTTCACTTCTCAACCTCATGGCAGGTTGGAACAGCAGTTTGGCATATTCATTGTCCATTCAAAGAGTTGGAGTAAACCAATGGCTGTCTGATTTGATGGACATAGCATAGCATTGGTTTATATGTTTGGAGTAAGTCATAACACTACCCTTATCAAAAAAGTAAGTCATAACACTACCAGAATTGACATGGTTGTCAATACCAAGGATGTATATGTGATAGATCAAACTCTGCTTGAGTAATTTCAGCATGTTCATTCAGCAATAATCACATGTTCATTCAGCAATAATCATATTTTCATTCAGCAATAATCATATGTCAATACCAATGATTGCTTGAGAGAGAAGATGCTTGTTATTTATTTTGTGTGATGGCAATAACTTGAGTTAGTTAGATTTATGTACATATGCAGCAGACTACTAGTTTGGGTTTGAAAATTAGTTTGTGAAATGTGTTTATTGGGTAATTAGGTTGAGGAAAAAAATTAGCTAGGAAACAATAATTTTAGTATCAAATTAAATTATTAATGTACATATGGTTAGTGTAATTGCAAAATATGAAAATTAAAAATATTATTATTAAAAAATAATATTATATTATTATTTTGATGAATGCAATGGCTAATCCAATGTGGGATTATGGATAGGGAGGTTTTGAATTTATGGAAAACATGTGCTTTTCATCAAATTTTGAAGATGGCTTTGATGAAGCCAATGCCAATGCTAAAGTAGTCTATATAAAATGTCACTTAAAATATGGCGCAATAAGCATAATTAATAATGAAAAATTTAAAATAAGTGAAATATGAGTCGTACTTGATTGTGCGCAATGAATAAATCAATGTATTTGCAGAAAATGGGACGCTGAAGGTCGGGGGTAGTAGCCAGACGATGTTAGCAACTTCTTAACCTGGCTGCACCTTCTTTTTAGTGAAAGGTGAGCTATGGTACCCCAAACCACAAGCATCTCCATCCTTCCATTTTAACTACTGAATGGGAGGGGATCCTCTTCAGATAACATTTCCAAATTCTAGGTCAAACTGATAATAGAGCATCTCCATCCTTCCATTTTGTGCCCCTCGGGAAAGACAGTAGAGCTCCTCTATCATACCTGTATGCCACCACGACCGCAAACCACTCACACCTATTTGCACTTTTTTAGGCAATGAAATTTTTTATTACCATCCTTTGTTGCTTTTGACAAAATCAATCATCTTGTTGCTTCAAATAAGATCCTCCATCGTGATCATCGGCCACTCAATGTTCTCCCACCCCAGCAAACCTAACACGAGGCATCTCTTGACATCTATCAACCAAACAAATAAAGGACCCCCATTGTCAACCGAGAGTTCAAATTCTTTTGCCTATACAGCAAGTATCCTATGAAAGGCCCATCTTCCTAGATTGCTCGACGTGGAAGCCCATGAGAATAACACAATTTGTTATTCAACTTAGCACTTACTATTTCGACAATCATTTTGAAACTTGGGATTTTAAGTAAAGAAGCAAATAAACTTTGCATCCTCCAACTATCAGTATGGGAATAATGACCATTTAGATGGATGAGAAATAGGTGATTTCAAACAATCTTCACGGTCATTTTAACATAGGGTGCACATTGCAATTTTTTGGTAGTTTGGGGTTGCAATATATCAATTGGGTAGTTTGGAGTGAGTTTAAAATGTCTGGTAGTTTTTTTTTTTTTTTGATCGGTAAACAAATTTTTATTGATCAAAAGAGAGACAAAAATGCCCAAGTATACGGGACATATACATTAGCAAGTTTATGTCTAGTTTAGAGATACAAGGAAATCATGAAAAGACTTGCCATGAAAATCAATTACAATCGACCAATGGAGTAAAGTATTGAAAAACAAAAATCTAAGTTCTTCCATTGATCTCTCTTGATCTTCAAAGCATCTTGCGTTCCGCTCCCTCCAAATGCACCACCATAGACAAATAGGAAACATCTTCCATATGGATGCAATTTGAGAGTTGCCTCTAATACCTATCCAAGAGGCCAAAAAATCACATACCCTTTCCGGCATCACCCACCCTAACCCCAAATGTGCTAAGACTTCGGTCCACAAGGTCATGGCAATCTCACAATGTAGTAATAGATGGTCAGCAGACTCACCGCTCTTCTTACACATGTAACACCAATTCATAGCTATAATGCCACGCTTCCTTAGGTTATCTATAGTAAGAATCTTCCCCAAAGAGGCTGTCCATACAAAAAAAAAAAAGTGGCCTTTAGGTTATCTATATTGGGAACGGGACTGAGTTGTGCATGTTCAAGGAATGATAAAAGAAGTGAGCTGTAAAAACTCCCTTCTTAGAGGGACGCCAATATATCTTGTCTTCACCTTCCCCCGACATACAAGTGGAGTACACAAGGTCAAAAAAGGCCAAAAAGTCATCCATCTCCCAATCTTGTGCATCTCTATGGAAAGTGAGGTTGCATTGGGAAGAGCCATTGGAAAAGATAACTAAATCTGCTATAGATGCTTCTTTCCTTCTTGCTAAGCTAAAATGTCTGGTAGTTAAAGGGTGAAAATTTGAATTTTTTTCTTTTTTTATCAACCCAGGCTACTTTTTGGATTTGGACCTTAGTTTGAGTCAGCTACCACTACCTTGTAGTCTTACAGTCGATGAGTTTTCTCTTGCGTTTGTTAGATTTTTTTGGTAAGTAAATCATAGAGCTCTTTACCTTATCTAGTTGAACAGAAATAAGGAGAGGAATGATTTTGTGTCACTAATTTTTGCATTTGTTTGATAGAGGAGATAAACTCGACTCACATAGGGGGTAAGGACTGTTCTTGAAAACATTGAATTTAATGCCAGAAACCCTTGTTCCTTCATACGAGTTTTATGCAAAAGATCCATCAAGATTCATGATACTCCAAACTTAGATGCTAAGCTATAGATTATTTACCAAATTCATTCAGAAGGGATTGCTGGCAGCAATACCAAGGAGCCCTGAATTTTGAATTTTTGTCTCTGTTTATATATGGCTTAAGGTTTGGAAACATGCCCAAATGATAATCTCACAGACACAACACATAGCATTGTTGAATTCATTGCTCGAAAATCAGATATCCATGTCTAGTTGCTGCCCTTAAATTACAACTAAATAAAGAGATAATTTTAGAACTAAATGGACAGCACAACAACTAACACCAAAAGAGAGAATTTTAGAACTAAAAACCCACTATAGCTTGCTGGAAATCCCATCAAATCATACCATTGATTGAAAGTTCATTCCTTAGCTAAATAGTAATAATTTGATGAGGGATTGACATGTTAATGTGTGTGTTTTTAGGTGATTGTTGACTCACTCATTTGTGCTTGAAGCTAAGAGTTAAGTAATTGCAAGCTTAACATTGTTTGTTCGATGTGTATATAAAATGTCTTATTTATTTTGTATAATGGACTCATGAACGTGTCTTTATTTCTTTAGTATAAATGTGATGTTTTTTTTAATCAAATGTTGTGTTTAATTAGTATATGGTAAAGCATATCCATTTATAGTTCTTTTGATGCACTCTCTATTATAAAAGCATGCGAATGCAAATAAAATTTTATGAATGCTTCTTCTATGCGATGATGATCTATATATATTTAGTAGCGATTCTGAATACATAAAAGAAAGAAAAGAAAAGGTAAATGGAAAGAAAGTGATTGAATGATTGTATGTCCTGTGATGACGAATAACAGATAATGGGGCAGATGACAGTGCCAAGAATGGCTCATTATATGTGCACCTGGTGATTTTCATCTCCTTTATTATGGGATTTCACCCAATTCCTTGAGTGGAATCCTGATTGTCAAGATGCCAACCCTTGCACATAGTGCGTAATAGTGTGTGATGACATTTTGCATGTAATGTGATGTAGATGTTTAGATTTATGCATATTTTTCAAAAGCAAAAACTTAATTAAGTTGTGGTAATGTTTACCGTTTGATATTCTGCTTACTAAGCATTCAACTCACTTTTGTTTTTATGTTTTGATTGTCTAGCTGAGGAAGTATTTGATATTGAGTCCACAGGTTAGGAGTATCTTATAGCGACAATGGCAAGACTGGACTTAGTTTTATGAAATTCTTAATAATTTATTTATGTATTTTCTTGTTAAATATGGAACTTTTTGGAAAGCACTAGACTATGGTTTTTTATTAAGTGCTTCCTCGTGACTTTTATTTATGAAAATTTTAGCCTTTTTTAAACATTTATGGAATCTTTTATACCTGTCTCGTATGTGATGTTATGTTAGTGACATTCCTAATCCTATGGGAAGGGACCTTACAATTTTGGTATCAAAGTCCAGGCTTAAGAGATTCTGTAGATTTCTAAACCTAAGAAAGAAAAAGAAACTTGGCTTGCAACGAGTCAAGATAGAATTGATTGTTGTTATTTATTGTTTCTTTATCTCACAATTGCTAAAACTACTCAATGTAGGCACTTAAAAAATGGCACCTACCATCAGGAAGCGCCCAATCGCACACCAAGATGAATCCCTTAATGTGTGCATTGAGGATCATAGTCTGAGGGATCCTGAAGATCTTTTACATGCGGCCACACAGCTACTCAAGGATTTTACCAATGGACCATCTGTGTATGCTGGACAAGCACATTTGGGAAGTAAGTTTGATCAGTTCTGCCGGCTGCATCCCCCTATGTTCGACGGCAAAGCTGATTTTATGGAGTCCGATAACTGGATAAGCAGGTTGGAGAAGATTTTTCAGGCCATTGACTGCACCGACGAGCAGATGGTTGAATTTGCCACATACAATCTGGCTGATGTGGCTGATGTGTGGTGGGTCTCCACCAGACAGCTGATAAAGCAAGAGCTTGGTGAAGAAACCCCAATTACTTGGACACGATTTAAGCAGGTATTCAGGGACCAATTCTTCCCTGAGGTCTTTAGAAAGGCCAAGGCCCGAGAGTTTGCTGATTTGAGACAAGGCGATATGTCAGTACATCAATATGCATTAAAGTTCATCGAACTTTCACGCTTTGCCCCCTATCTGATCCCAGACGAGTCATGGAAGGCTCAGAAATTTGAGAGAGCGCTGCATCCACAAATTCTTGATAGATTAATCGCACTGAAGTTAAGGAATTTTGATGCATTAGTGGACAGGGCAATGATCGTAGAGGAGTATCTGCAGTCGAGAGAGGAACAATTTGATAAGAGAAAACGTAAGCAACAGATTCCTAAGCAAAGCCAAAGCAAGAAGCCCTTCCAGAGTAGTGGGCAGATGCCACCACAGAACAATAAGCCACAACAGAATGCTACTGGACAACATGCCACGTGTCAGACTTGCAGCAAGATACACATGGGGAAGTGCTTGATGGGAACCAACACATGCTTCAAGTGTGGGAAACTAGGACATCTGATTCGAGATTGCCAAGGCGACCAACGATGTGGTTGAAGGTACTCTTCCGTTATTTTCTTGCCATGTATCAATTCTGTTTAACCATGCTCTTCATTTCTAGCAAATTTACGTAGTTGAGCTTAATAAAAACCAAAAACTCTCCGCAATCCCTAAAATAATATAAAAAAAAAAGCTTAAAAAAATTTTTAGTGTACAAAAATATAATATAACCCCTAACTGTCACCACAAGTCCTAGATTCCAAGTTTTGGTTGAACTTCAACAAGGGCCCATGGGCCAGATTTGTCTTATTGGATTAAAATTGTGTGATTGAAGATTTATATATTGCTATTGTTTGACTGTTTGAATTTTTCAGGCCTTGATTTTACTTTGGTAGTAGCTAGTACGCTGCTTGTCCATCCCATTGGACAGCTTGTGGCGCCAGCTTGATGCCCAAGTAGTTTAGGATAGTTGACCTTATATATATATATATATATATATATATGAAATGTTTTCTCCACACAAAAGTCGAGCTTTTGTGCATATTCATAGGCCAAAGACTTTCCTTAGTTATTTTTTTTTTTATAAGTAAATCTTACTTTCCTTAGTTGAATATGGAAGGTATTATGTGGTTTAAATACTGGAAATAGGACTTGGGACAGATTAGGAAGCTTCTAATCTGTTGGGCAGCAGAATTTCGAATTTCTGCAGCATATTAGGCAAGTTTTTGTGAAAATATGTGGTTGAAATTCAACCACACATCGTCAGACTACATAGGCAAGACATTTGCCAAATTGAGCACCTACCTTCTTTGTTTGCTTGGCCTTTTGGAAATCTCAAGGGACTGAAGCCTTGGCTACACAAAGATTCAGCACAGATGAATCCAGAGTTTCTCCAACAGAAACAAATGTATCGAAAACCATTCTTTTTTTATCTCCTGCGTCAATGTCTTATGTATCAGCTCCAGGCAACAAGCAGCTTAGGATATGGCCCTTCATCTTATCTAGTTTATTGGAGAAATCTTTCTGTTTGAGATATCTGAAAAGCTTCACTCACTAAGTTTATCAAATGCAGATGTTAAGGAGGAAGAAATCCCATCTGTGACAGACCTTTTAACCCAGCAAGAGAAACCATTAATGGAAGGAAGGCCATCTCATGATCGGTGGGATTTGGAAGGGAGCTGGGCAAGATGACCTACTTGCCATAGAATTTGAGGCAAGAATTTTGCTTTAAATCACATTTTTAATAGTCCTAGCAGTCAAGTATGGACAGACAATCTTATTTTGCTTGCTTATAAAAACAAAAACAAAAAGTATGGACAGACAATCTGAGTTGCAGTAGTAATGAATATGCCTAAAAGCAGTTGTGTTCTGGAATTAGCTAAATGTAACAAAGTAATCAACATGGAAATTGTTTTAATACCTTGCTGACCGGGCTATTAAGCTATGATCATCGGCAGCGCAAAACCATCAAGCCGATTGCATACCGTGATGACAATCATGCGGTGGAGGAAAGTCCTGCAGGGGCGACCCGAGAACACATTTTCTGGACAATGAACACAAGCAGAAAGGGTGTCATGTCAATAATAAGAATGCCCACATGCATGTGATCTCATGTTGCCCCTGTAAGGCTCATCCACCTTTTAGTTTACAGGACTTTCTTGCATCTTTCCCAACAATTTGGTGATGTCAATGGATAAAGATATTCCATGTTATATAGCCACAGAAACACTTTTAAATCACTACTTTGCCTAAAAAAGGTACTACACCTCAGTACTTACATGAGATTTCTAAGTTCGTACAACGTTGTACTCGCTATATGAAAATTGCATCGTACTGTTTGAGACTTGGCAGGAATAAAGGGGCGACTTTTATACCATTTTAATGGTATTCCCTAGTTTAGAGGGAACATCCAAATTAGAACTGATGATTATGACCAGATGTTAAAATTTGATTTGTTTTGAGGAATTAGAGTTTGGTGGGAAAAAGATGAGGGGAGATGTAGAGGAAGGGGAAGTGATATTACTTCAACCCATCAATGAGATCCGTAAAGTTTACTCCTCTATCTTGCTTATCAAAGGCATACATACAGTCAATGAGATACGTGGCCAACCAAACATCCAGAAACTTTTTTTTAACAATTATGTTTTGCGTCGCTCAACCAAATAAAGATTGTCTTTAATACCACGCGCAGATCAAATTCTCTAAACTGTTACAGTACTTCAATTATTTGCAGTTTTGTGAGCATATAAACCCGTCAATTTCAATAATTTTTTCTGACATTTATTACGAGTTTATGCTGATATCCGTCGCTCTCTCTCTCTCTCTGTCTCTGTGATGATAATACTATAATGCATAGCGTCAAGAGTCATATATCAAGCCAAAGCAATATTACAATTCAATTCAACTATATATATATATATATATGTTAAAATATCAAATATATAGATTGAAAATATGGGCAGAAGATTAGTGTAAGGGGATTTTCCTCTATTCTAAACCCAGCAGGCCTGTGAATAAAAACTAAGGAAAGTAAGATCAAAGGCTCTGCCCAAGACAAATAGTCCCCAACTCGGCCCATGGGCAAGGTCCTCTGGATGCAACTTGCAAGAGGGATGGTGCTGCAGGGGATGAGATTTGTCGATCTCAAAACTCCTCGAGTAGTGTCTAGCTCTTAAGTGCCCGTTCGCATAGTAGGCGTAATATGCGGGGACTCTCGATCTTTTGACAGGAAAGACCTCAACGGACCGCAAGGATATTGTCTGAGAGAAGGAAATCAGAGAATCACGTCACATGAATGGCACCACTACCCGGGCTACACGCAATATTAATGATGTTGTCGCAGAGTCATGCCGCATAAAAAGACTTTGACATTGGGAATGGTATGAAAGACCCGGACTCCATGGGGGCAGACACGATCTGTCCCCCTAGACTTATAGTATAAATAGTAGGTCTTAGGTATGAGAATATTCTCTTTGATTCCTATAATCCTTTACTTATTTACAAACTTCCAAGAACACTTACTAACTTTGGCATCAGATACTCTCCTGCCTTGAGGCCCCCTCCCTAAATTGCCTTCTCCCTTTTTTTTGTAGGCCCGTTTCGGAAGATCTGAGTTGCCAGAGCCTAACCCAAATGTGTGAAACACGACGTTAACAATTAGTATAGATAGATCTACTTGGTCGACGCAAAAGCTAGCAGTACTACTTGCATGTACGTGGTTAAGCGCACTTAGCATTTACATACATATGCACAAAGAAAACTCGGCAACAATATGTACTAAATATTAAGAACTTTGTACACCGAAGTGGGAGGAGAGAGATGGAGGAAGTGCTCATGAAACTGTTCTTTCCATCTTCAACTTTTAATTACACTTATAGCCGTCAATGAATTTTCTATTGCTTTAGAAAGGTTGACCCCACAATGTTGTTGTCTTTTGGAAAAGAAAGATATCCCGTCAAAGTGGAAAGCCCACCTCCGAACTCCGACCAGAATTGAAAACAAGTTTGGGTTGCGATTCTGACTCTGACAGGAGTCGAATTGCGACTCCGATCAAAGTTCGGAAGTGGACTTGGAGTTCGGAACTTCAATCGGAGTTGGGCTAGCCCAAAGCCATATTTCTGTTGACTTTCGACCCATTTTTGAAAAAAAAGATGTTAACATTTAAAAAAAAAATACTAAAAACCAATATCAACCCAACATGCTTCAATTTCGTCCCATTGCAGAAAAATATTGTAAAAACAAAAATTAAAAAAAAAACATAAATACAATGAGAAAATTACATACATTACAAAACAAAAGAGGAAAAAAATGCACAATGACCATCACTAAAAGAGAAAATTAACTACATTACACCCATGCACTACAATCACAATCACAAACTAAATTAAAAAGAATAATTCTATTTGTCATCCCCACACACCACTTATCATCCCACACACAACACCTATTTTATTTTATTTTTTTCATTTTTCTTATAACAAGTATGTGGTGTATAGATAATAACTAGAACAACTCAATTAGTTTATCAAGAATAAAAAAAATAAAAAAAAAAAAAAATAATTTTAAAATATGTAAAATATGGTGTGAGATGATGAGTAACATCCCTCAATTAAAAATACAACATTCCAGCAGCACAATCACAACCAAATGCAACATTACACCCCTGCACAGTAGCTTATTACACCTACCTACATTAAAGTCCACTGCCAAAAAACTCCACCACCAAATAACCAAACTACTCCACCACCAAATAATCAGAGATCTCGAAAGGAGATTAGTATCATCAAGATGCATCACTGCCTAGACCAGTGTGGCAAACCGTGCATGTGAATTCATCAGAACTCGACCCATAGCAAAGTACTCCCATATATGAATTATATTAGAGCATTTACATAAAACATGAAATGTATCCTCAACATCCTTGTTGCAAAAATGATAAATACCAGTGACAATAATTTTTCGATGAAATAGCTGTCCCTTTAAGCTCTCCATATATAAAGTTCTTACGTTTATTAGGTAGTTGTAAATTCCATAATTTTTTTCAAAACTGTCTATTTGATGGATCATTGAAGCTAGTCACAACCTCCATATTATGTTTTAAATTAAGAACTACAAGATAAGCTGATTTTACACTAAACAAACCATTTCAAGTATAGTCCCACACCAACTGATTAGCCCCCCGATGCAAATATAATGGAATGTTAAGTATGTCACTTGCCTCGAAAGGAAGAAAAACCTGTTTTATCAAATTTGTGTTCCACCCGCCAGAAGACGTATGACCCAATTAGGGGTGTAGAACTGGGCTGAATTTTTTTTCAGTCCGGTCTGAAACTTGGAATCTGAGTGCATTCAGGCAATTATCCGCCCAAATTACACCTGGGTAGGTAAAATAAACTTGGATCTGGTTTTGTGACTCGGTTATCCGTAACCGGATCCCTTTTTTTTTTTTTTTATGTGAAAGAGAGGGTGCCAATGATTTCAGAGAGAATGGAGATTTGAAGTCTCCTACAGATCAATGTTGATTCTGCCATTTATGCAAAACAAAATATTGGGACCTTGGACATAAGCAAAACATCAATTTATTTTGCATTATTATTAGTTATAGTATTATTATTTGTTTTATTCTTTGTAAATTAATATTTTGTATTGTGATGTAACAACAATATTATTTATTTTACATTTTTATTTATTTTGTTCTTTATTTAAAAAAACTATTAAAGGTCTTTAAATTATTTTTAAAAAAAAGTCCGTGCATTTTAAACATGATATTATATATTTTTTAAAAAAAGTGCTATAAAAATATTTTGTAATGTTTTAAACGGTTTTTTTTAAGTATTAATATTTAATCCAGATTAAATCCGATTACAATCCATATATCTAAATTTGGATCAAATCCGGTTATAATCCAGATATCCGGATTTATAGCTGAAAAAAGGAAAAAAAATCCAGATATCCGGTTACATATGCTGGTTTAGCTTCACATATACTATGCCAAATATAAGAAGGAATTGAGGCCAAGTTTGAAGAGAAAAAATCATAATGTGGATAAGTATTTTGCTTTGAAAACTTTATAGAACAAAGCATCTAAGAGCTTTCACATTATCTTAGCCGAATGTAATGCAAACTAAAAGTTGGCTAACAATTCCTTAAAATGGTCAACATTGGAAAAGGCAAAAGGTGAATTTCTTGCTTGCTATAGCCTATAGTAACTCTCTATATTTGTATGGTTAATATTCACCCTCTATTGACTAATTTATATTAATTTCTCTCTCATTTTGTTGCTACATAATAGTTGCACCACTAATTATTACTATTATTATTATTATTATTATAGGTGATTGGGTTCATACAATTTACAATGAATTTAAATTGTAAAATATGAGAAAAATAAATTAGATAAAAAACATTATAAGAAATATTAAATTAATAATATTTTTTTATTATTTTGGCTAATAGATGGATAATTCAATGTAAAAATATTTTTTTTCCTTGAAATGAACCAAATCTTTATTCATAACTAAAGATTTACAACATCTCGTTGATAACAGTGGACTGAATACATTGAGGAAAATCTTCCAAAATATACATGTCTTCATCAAGATTAAGAACAACTTTAGCTAGAAAATGAGTTGCCATATTAGTAGTAAAGGAATTAAGGACTTTTCTTGCATCCTCGATCAATAAGCCCCCTAAACTCCAATATGTAGCAGCATTATTCACCATGTTAACCACTTGTAATGCATCTCCCTCAAGGATGATATTTGTGAGACCCAGTTCTTTGCAAAATATTTAGCAAAATATAGCAGCTGCCAACAAACCATAAGCTTCTGCAGTGAAGGAATTGTCATTCAATTGTCTAGGAGCTCTAAGAGTGCCAAGAACTTGACCCTAACATTCCCTAGCGATCACGCCAATGCCAATCTTGCCATCTGCACTTTTAGTAGCAGCATCCCAATTAATCTTATAAGCTCCCTCTGTTGGTTTTTTCCATCTGAGTGGGGATTGAGCTAACCTGGTTGACTCATTATGGGTAAGGATAATGGAGTTTTTTAATAGCACAAACTCCTCTCTTGCATGCCTAAGAAGTATAACTGGGTGTTTGAAACATTTCCCGTGTGTGAGCTCATTTCTTCTTGTCCAAATCAGTCTTATGCTCATAGTAGCCTCCTTAAGCTCATTCTGCTCCAAAGTTTGGACTATTTGGTTCAAATATCCAGAAAATATCACGCTAGCACACCATTTTTTGAATCTTCCTACAACTCTGGCTCCAAACATCACTTGTAGCAGCACAACCCCACAACACATGGCCTGAAGTTTCAGAGCTCAAACCACAGATAAGGCATACACCATCATTTGCTATCTTCCTCTTCACTAGATTGGAAAGAGTGGGAAAAGCTTCACTACAGGCCTTCCAAATAAACATTTTCACTGAATTTCCAAATGGCTTTCCAACATCCTTGGTTCCTCCTCCCATTGGATGACCTACGATCTTTGTGGAAATGATATGCACTCTTGAGAGAGAAGAGACCATTAGAATGAAGCCACACTAGTTTGCCGCCTCTGCCCCCCAGGCTAATTGGAATAGACTTGATCAGCCCAACTTCCTGAGAAAAGAATAGCTATTGTAAATAGTCTTATTTCCATGCTTTCACATCAGAATCCTTCAAGTTAGCAATAAGAACATGACTACCAGAATCACTCAAGGAGATAAAACTCTAAATGAATGAGGTCTTGGTATCCACTTATCTTCCCAAATTTTCACTCCTTTGCCATCACCAATTCTCTAGAACAGCCATTTCTTGAGCAACTTCAAACCTGCAAAAATACGCCTCCAAGCATAAGAAGGGCTATAGCCTAGTTTAGCCTCCAACAGGTTCCCATCTTTGAAGTATTTCTGCTTAAAAACTTGTGTAAAACTCCTAAAATCTCTAAAACCCAACCCAACTTGATCCTTGGAATGGCTTACTCGGTCCCATTTAACCCATTGATTTTTCAAGTCGTCTTCATTATAGCCCCACCATAATTTTTTCAAGAGCTTGTTAAGCCTTTGAGTAATAGAGAGTGGAAAAAGAAAAATTCTCATAGCATAAGCGGGAATGACTTAAAGAATAGCCTTCAAAAACACCTATTTTCCAGCAACTGAAAGGACTTTTGTTTTCCAGTTTGAAATCCTTGCCCAGACTCTTTCAATAAGAGAATGAAATGCAGTAGATTTTAATCTTCCCACCACAGCAGGTAGCCTAAGATACTTCTCAAATGATTTAAACCCAGCAATTGTAAGAATAGTCTTTGAGTAGCTTTATGTGTGTTCCTGCTGAAGAATATAGAGGTCTTCTCTTTGTTTAAGACCTGACTTGAAGCCAGTTCATAAGTTTCTAGGATCTGAGAAATCATGCACCACTCTTCAACATTAGCCTTGCAAAAAAGAAGGCTTTTATCTGCAAAAAAAAAAGTGGTTGATGCTAGTTGGTCCCTTTCCAATTGGAACACTAGTAATACTAACCCTAGCCTCAACTTGAGATAAAAGGAAAGATAAAGCTTCTGCACAAATAATAAACAAGTAGGGAGAGAGGGGATCACCCTGTCTGATGCCCCTAGAAGGATTGAAAGTTGCTTGGGGCTCACCATTAATCAATATTGAGTAGGATACAGAAGTAATACAAGCCATAATGAGAGAGATCCATCCTTGATGAAAGCCCAATCTAATCATCACTGCTTCAAGAAAACCTCACTCAACTCTATTATAAGTTTTACTCATGTCAAGCGTAAGAGCCATAAAACCTGTTTCCTTTTCATCCGAGAGTTCATTGAGTGGAGAGTCTCATAAGCCACAAAAATGTTATCAGTAATAAGCCTTCCAGGTACAAAGCACTTTGGTTCGAGGAAATGATTTCAGGTAGTACTGATTTAAGCCTAATAGCTAGTGTTTTTGAAATTATTTTGTAAATCATATTGCACAAGCTAAACGGCCTGAAGCCAGTCCATTTTTTAGGTTCTTTGAGTTTGGGAATAGGGGTGATGAATGTATCATTGATCCCATTGAGAGGCCCACCCTGTTTGAGGATATGAAGAGTAAAATTACATGTCCTTCCCTACTACCTCCCACTGCTTTTGATAAAACTGAGCTGGGAACCCATTAGGGCCTGGGGGATTCAAATGGATTCATTTGAAAAATGCCTCCCTAACCTCCTCTTCAGTGAACTGCCTCATTAGTGTCAAATTCATATAATGAGTGTCCTTTGGGACCAAACCAAGCAAATAACTATTAATTATAGTGGGATTAGAAGAGGTAAAAAGGGAAGAGAAGAAACCTGTAAAAGCCTCATCAATTTGATTCTGCTCAGTGACCAAAACACCATTCTAGTCCATTATACTTTTGATGGCATTAGCTTTCCTCTGCTGATTTGCCTACATATGGAAGAACTTAGTGTTTCTACTTTCTCACCATTTCTCAACTAGTGTTGCTTGGCTCGTTGCTTCCATTTAATATCCTCTTCAGCTAGTGACTGTTCCACCTTGAGTTGTAGTTTCTTGACTTGGTCAATATGATCACCTGTGGCATGCTTCTGAAGTTCTTCAATTATAGACAAGCCCCTTTCTGATTACTCTTGAATCATGTCTAACTCTTCTAGCATTCCACTTATGTAGAGCTACCTGACAATTTGCTAGCTTATTCCTAATCATAGTAGCCCCATCATCTCCCATTGTCCCTTTACACCAAGTTGTTCCAACTGTTTTAGAACAGTTCTCCCTTGATGCCCAAGTAGCTTCATATCTAAAAATAATCTTCGACCTCCTCCTCCCTATAAGGTTCATGGCCATATTGATGTCAAGAGGAGAAGGATCAGACTTGATAGCAGGCAGCACATTACAAATAGCATTTGAGAACAAATCCTTCCACTCTTGGTTTGCCATGGCTCTATCAATCCTCTCTTTAGTGAATTCCATTCCATGTCTGTTATTAGACCATGTAAACTTTTGGCTTGAGGTGGATAAATCATTTAGAGAGAAAAAATCAATAGCCTGTCTGAAAGATTCCATTTGTTTATAAGGTCTATAGGTTGCCCCCACCTTTTCGAGGTTTGAGATATTTCAGAAGCTCCCAACTATCATCCCTTTTTGAGGTCTTAGGATGCCCATAGAACCCTATAAATTTTTAATGGTGTGGATAGTACTATAAATTTTATTATAGTTACAAATATTTTAATCATTGTAAGCGAATAAAAAGACAAAAATCATTTTTTATATTGATAAATTTTAAATAAAATAGATCAAAAGACAATGGTAAATAATTTGATTAGGATGAAAGAGATACCTTGAGAAGTAGTAGTCCACAAGAGATGATGACATGAGATGACTAGATAACCAAAATGAATAAGACTGATAAAAACCAAAAAGCTTCGCCTGCTTGCCTTGGGTTTGAAAAAACACTAGGCCATTAGTATCATCACCATCTCTTATCTTTTTTAAACCCATGACTCTCGAACGCATATGTATGTATGTATGTATGTATGTAGTTACGTACATTTGTATGTATGGATGCATGGATGTATGTATGTATGTATGTATGTATGTATGTATGTATGTATGTATGTATGTATGTATGTATGTATGTATGTATGTATGTATGTATGTATGTATGTATGTATGTATGTATGTATGTATGTATGTATGTATGTATGGATGGATGGATGGATGTATGTATGTATACACCTTTAGTCACCCCACGACTTTTCTTTGCCTCTAGTGCACAATTTTACCATAGAATACAATAACCAAGAGAGTTTAACAAATAGAGAAATAGAGAGAGAGAGAGAGAGAGAGAGAGAGATCTTCAATTAAATAATTAACCTTGCGTGAAACTTTCCTTCTGTAACAATCAATCATGTTTTTGTTGTACGTTAATTTCTTCTTATTCATTCCTAAAATCGTTAGCAAGCTTAAAAATATAATTAGATGACAGTATCACAAGATATGTGATGCAAAAAATTAAAAAAGAAAATAGAGCAAATCGCTAACCTCCAATGCAGAATACTGCAATAATTAACCAAACAAGTACATACCCCCTCTTTTGTTCTGCCATACAAGGTTGCTGCAAAATAATTCCCAAATACTTTGAAAATGATAACATGTATTAATATAAAATGTTTGGTAATAAGATAGTATTTATTAATTCCAAATATTTGAAAAGATATATAAAGTGATTATATTGTAAGTAATAACTAATTTTTTTTTTATAATTTTAACTGTGTGTATAGTACTATAAATTTCATTAGCGTTACAAATATTTTAGTCATTGGAAAATGAATAAAAAGATAAAAATACTCAAGTTTTTAACTACGATGATTAATTTCATAGATCAAAATACTATGATAAATAATTCGATTGGGATAAAAGATAAACATTGAGAAGTTGTAGTCCATAAGGGATGAGGCATGAGACGGCCAAATAATCAAAATGAAGAAAACTGAGAAATCAAAAAGCCTCGACTATTTGCCTCAATTTTGAAAAAAATACTAGGCCATTAATATCACCACCATCACTCCAATCTCCTATTTTTTAAACTCACAACCACTCTTGCACGCAAGTATCTATGTATGCATGCATGCTTGCATGGATGTATGCATGTATATATGTTTGTATGTGTATATATGTATGTATGCATGTATGTATTTATGTAATAAAAAATTATTTGAGGATAGAAGTATTTCTCACCTTCTTTCACATGGTTTATAGCGATTACTTTTTCAAGAGTGGACTAGAGTTTTACATCTACGAATGCCCTTGTCTGCTAATGTTGTGTTTGTATGCTATTAGTTTAATTCTTTCTAAATTAATTGAGTTTTTTCTACTCATCATCCATACACAATACAATTTGGTAAGGAAAAAATAAAAAATTATGTGTGGTGTGTGGTGTGGGATGATGAGTAGAATTTTTCATATCAAAATGATCATCCGCTCTAATTTTTTCTAATATTAAGTTTTAATTATTTAATTATTAAATTTTTTCAATCTTTTAATTTATATAATTTAATTAGTTTGTTTTTTTTAAAAGACAAGATTTATGATTTATTATAGCTTTTAAGTATTTTTTATTTATTTTCATTTTCAAATGAATTAGATTATTTTAAATTTAGTTATTTTGTAAAATTTATTTTATTTTATATTTAATTTTTTTTAATACTCTAGGTTGATGCGATATGTTGACTATGATTTTCTAAAATTGTAGTGCAAGTGACACTCTGTGCGTGACTCGTCGTAACATGTTAAAAAATATCACTTCCTAAATTTCTGTTGATGTGTGAAATAAAGGCATTTGGAGGGAGAGATCAATTTGTTTGATACATGGACGTTACCTCAAACATCTTTTTGAAACTTCTTTAACCTAGGGAACAATTTGGAAAAAGGTGAAACTCCATTTACGTACGTATACAGTAATGAACATAAGTTACAACAATACACACATACCAATATTCCCATGTGCGCGTGTGCACTATGCAAGTCCATATCCTCATGTTCATACTGAAGAGTTTTACCCATTTCATCACATGGCTAAGCATAAGTTTGTATATGTATTGATCTTTCCAATTATTCACATGGCAGAAACATGTATAAATGGAATCAGTTCAGTTCTAACAAAGAGTTCAATCAGGCATTTTTAAATTGTAGATAATGAAATATAAAATTATCGAAGTAATAGAGCTGACAAATGTGTTTTATAATCCGTACCTTCTTCTGGGATCATATAGTCTCTTCTGACTTCTAAGCATAAGAACGTTTGTGAAGCATTTCAACATCTACAAAGAAATACAATGCACTGATAATAATACAAATATATATATATATATATATATATATGGCTCTAAAATATATATCCTTTAGTCACACATTAGAAATCATATTCTTAAGGCTCTAAAATGTATTATGTCATCCCCCACACATTATAAATCTTACTTAAATGAGTTTGAAATAAATTCATTAATTATTCAATAAAAAATTTAATATACATATCAATTATTTTCTCCCTTTTCTCTCCCTCACCAATTTGCATCTCATGTTTAAAGATCAACATTATAAGCACAATCCTACAAGTTCATTTTGATGTTTATTGTTTTCATTTACCACTCAGCATCGCATCTAGTTCTTGAATCGCTAACATTTTAATTTATTTCCCAAAAAAAAAAAAAAAACTATAAATCCAATAAAGAGAATCATACAAAAAATGCTCAAGCTAGTAGTAACATACTCACAAAACCATGGATTTGTAGTATCTAAAATCATAAACTAAGGCTGGTTGGAAAAGTTGATTACTGTCTGCCGGAGAGAAATTAACTTTGATTAAGGCTGTATTATCTTCTATTCCAGTGCATACTATTTCTATAACTTGCCCTCTTAAAATGGTGTTAGATTTAATTCAGCAAGCTTTTGCATCTTTATTTTTGGGGAAGTGTGAAGGCCATTAAAAAAAATGGGTATCCTCAGCTAAGATAAGTGTAACACCTCATTCCTGTAGGCTAGGAGTGTCACTTGTTTTTCATAAAATAAACCTGGCAAGAGATCTCATATTTAAGAAAACAATTTTAGGATTTATTTCATAAAACTTTGTCTGATAAAAATGTCTTCAAAAACTTAATTGAATAAACTGAATAGAAGTCATGTCATAAAAATAATAAAATAAATTTCTTCTAAAATGTCTGAAATTAAAATAAATGCTCCTTCTAATCCTGGCATGTTTGCTCGTAATCATCATCCTCACCTGGGTGGTTAAAAACATGAAAACAAACTAAAATGAGTCGAATACTCAGTAAGAAATCCATCACAACGTTAACATACTAAACGTAAGGTTTTCATAAAATTTTTCATGCTGAGAACTTAAAATTCATGACCGTTCATACTGCTGTTTATGCTATGCATGACTGATTTATCTGAATTAACTGACTGATCTAATTTAACCGATTGTTCTAATTTAACTGATTGTTCTAATTTAACTGACTGAACTGACTGGCCAACACACTTAACCCTGTGTGCGAGGTTGTGCACCGGCCCCACGTCCCGTGGTCACGAGAGGAGCCGCTGATAGTATTCTGGCATACTATGGTGAACCACGCTTGAGTCCGTGGCTTGCACATCCACCCTGAAACTGAACTGCATTGGTACCATACATCTGAATGCCCATCTGATTAACTAAACTGATTTTATCTTGCACTTGAACTTAAGATAGCTTACGTGTCTTATAACCATGAGATGCATGACATAATACATACATAATTATAATTTCTTAATCTGAACATGATGCGGAATGACATGATCGTATGCTATGTTGAATGACATATTTGCATATAACATGAGTGGTACATAAAAATGGCTGTCAAATAACTGGCTTGAATAATACTTATATATAAACTAAACTATGATGATCCTAATTTGTGATCAAATTACTTACCTTGCTGCGCTTCTTCTTGAATCTCAAGTTGTAACTCGTCACCGAGAAGAGTACGCGATGGGGGATTGGCTGGACGAGACGACGGTGGCTCTAGGTGGCTGGGGCAAGCCCGAAAGCTTAAGAGAAGCCGAGATGAACGAGAGAGGTGGGTTCTCGGTCTGCTACGGCTTGCTTCGGTGGTTGTGGTTTCTTATGTTTTCTTCTGGAGGTCTCGGCCAGGGGTGGGTTTTATAGGCAAGGAAAATGATATTGTGACCATAAGGAGATGGGATAGGATTTGGAATTGAGAGTTTGGTTTCCTACTAGGATTTGGAATTGAGAGTTTGGTTTCCTAATAGGATTTAGAGTTATTAATTAGAGGATAAGGATGAGGCTTATGGGTGGAGATAGGGAGAAATAATGTTTAAATTCAAATAAAACTCTAGGCTATTATAAAAAATCAGGTCATAATAAAATAATAAAAATAAAATGATAATAATCTTATTAAAAGAACAAATGTAAAATCTGATGATCATAATAATAATAATAATAATATTATAGCTATAAGAAAATACATAAAATGTATCTATAGCCTAATATTAGGGTCGGGTTATTACAATAAGTCAACCTATTGAAGAGGGTGGCATGAGCATAAGGAATTTGTATGATGTTGTAAAAGTTTTGCAATGCAAACTTGCTTGGAATCTAGTAAATTTGACCTCTCTTTGGATTGTCTATACGAGGCAAAAGCATCTCTCCATTGTGTCTATAGATTTAATTTCATCTCGACCATGACATTCTCATATATGGAGGTCTATATGTGTTTATTTGCCCTTTATACAGTCTGAAAGTCCGAGAAGATTAGAAGTGGTAATCTAAGTTTTTGGCGTGACAACTGGATGAGTGATGGATCCCTAGCATCTTTGGGTTTTCCTGTCACTACACCAAAGCTTCGAATAAAAGATCTATGTACTGCAGTTAGTTGGCAGAGAGATAAACTTGAAGCACTACAAAATCCTGTGTTGATGCATCAAATTCTTAGATTTCATATCAGAGTAAGGAGTGGAGATGATGTTCGATTTTGGCAGCATACAAATGATCGAAAATTTACTACAAAATCAGTTTGGAGAATTTCTAGAGCTCAACATCCTAGATTTTTTACATCTAAATAAATTTAGAGTAAAAATCTTCCATTGAAAATATCTATATTTGTCTTGAGATTGTGGAATAATGGAGTATCTTTGAAATTTAATGTAAAAAAATGTGGCATAAGCTTGGCTTCCAAATCTAGCGTTGGTTGTGAGGCTATTGAGCCTAATTCACATGTTTTTAATTATTGTTCCCTTGTTGTATCTGTCTAGCATAATTTCTCATAGATCTTTGGCATTTTAGACTTTTCTACTTTGGGATGGAGAGACCAATTGCTGACTTGGTTATCGATTTTACATGGTTCAGATCAGCTGCATATATTTGTTCAGCTAGTTCCCTGTTTAATACTTTTGGAAATTGTGGTTAGCTAGAAACTTAGCCAGATATTAGGTATAATCAAACTTGCATCATGCATTATATGGAAATGTGTGAAATAGTTGCAAGGGAACTTATCCAGACATGATGATGTTTTTATTTTAAATCTTTTGAGAATCCTTTTGTTGAAGACTAGAATACAAAAGTTCAGATTAGTTCTCTAGTTAAATCCTCCTATTGGTAGAATGAAACTTAACATCAATGGGGCCTCAAAGGTCAACTCCAGACTTGTTGGTTGTGGTGAGATTATTCGAGATCACTATGGGCAGTTTATACATAGTTTCTCCATTCATTTGGGGATTGGTACAAATGTTTTTATAGAAATTTCTATAGTTAAAGCTGGTCTCTCTTTGTGTTACTAGCTCGGTTTTTATGATGTCATTGTTGAATTGGATGCTTTGTTGGGAGTTAACTGCAATAAAAATGAAAAAGTCCTCATTGTCGGTATGTTGATCTCAGGAAGATATAATCGACTTTAATAAATTTCTAAGTTTTGATGTGCAGCATATATACAAAGAAGGTAATGGTGTGATAGATGACTTGGGTAATCTTGGAGCGACAAGTATTACTTTGTTCTTTTCTTCTACTTTACAATTACTTTGCAACTATATGGACTATTTGTTACTGATAATTTGGTTTGCCAAACTTTAGATGGAAACATATGCATGCACGTACGTATGTACGTACATAAGTATGTGTGTGTGTGAACCTTACAAAAATTTGAGAGGAAGCACCTCAAATAATCTCTCGCTTAAGATATATTGAAACTTTTACCTATCTATGAAAATTAGAGGAATGGACTTCTCAACGACACACACACCTTTGGTCATTCCACGACTTCTCTTTGCCTCCAGTGCACAATTTTACACTAGAATACGATAACCAAGAGAGTTCAAGCAAAGAGAGAGAAATAGGGAGCAAGAGATAGAGAGATATCTTCAATTAAAATATTTACCTTGCGTGAAATTTCCCTGCCGCAAGAATCATTCATGCTTTTCTTGTACTTTTAATTTTTTCTAATTCATCTATAAAATCGTTACCAAGTTTAAAAAATAATTAGATGAGAGTACCTTCCAATGAAAAATACAAGAGTTGATTCTTACATATATTCTTCCATATATATTACAATATTGAACCAAACAAGTACATACCCCCTTTTGTTCTATCTTCTGAGAGTGTTGCAGAAGAATTTCCTAACATTTTGAAAATGATAGCATCTATTAATATAAAATGTTCGTTATAAGATAATATCTATTAATTTCAAATATAGAAATAAGGTAAAATATTAAAGTGATTATATTGTAAGTGAAATAACTAAAATATTTTATATTTTTAACAGCATGGATAGTACAATAAATTTGATTATAGTTACAAATATTTTAATCAATGAAAACGGATATAAAGACAAAAACACTCCATTTTTTATGTTGATAAAATTTTAAATAAAATAGATCAAAAGACAATGATAACTAATTCAACTATGAGGAAAGAGATATACCTTGAGAAGTAATAATCCATAAGGGATTATGGCACGAGACGACCAAAGAATCAAAATGAAGAAGACTAAGGAACAAATAAGCCTCGGCTATTTGCCTCGAGTTTAAAAAAACACGTGGCCATCAGTATCATCACCATCACTCCAATTTTTCATCTTTTTTAAATCCACGACTCTAGAATGCGTATGGATGTATGTATGTGTATATGTATGAATGTAAGTATGTATGTATGTATGTATGTATGCATGTATGTGTCTGTTATGCATGCATATATGTATGTATGTATGTATGCATGCATGTATGTATGTATGTATGTATGTATGTATGTATGCATGTGTATATGTATGAATGTAAGTATGTATGTATGTATGTATGCATGTAAGTATGTATGTATGTATGTATGTATGTATGCATGTAAGTATGTATGTATGTATGTATGCATGCATGTGTCTGTTATGCATGCATACATATATGAATGTATGTTAGTTTGCATGCATGCATGTATGTATGTATGTATGTATGTATGTATGTATGTATGTGTATATAAAAATTCAAAGAAACACCTCAAATCATCTCGTTTAAGAAATATTGAAGATTTTACTTATCTGTAAAAATTAGAGTAATGAACTTATCAAATTGTGTGTTTAACTTTTATAATTATTTCGTTCATACTTTCATCTTGACCTCACTGACATACACACATTTGGTCATTCCACGACTCTATTGCGCAATTTTACTCTAGAATATGATAACCAAGAGAGTTCAGGCAAAGAGAGAGAAATAGAGAGCGAGAGATAGAGAGATCTTCAATTAAAATATTTACTTTGCGTAAAGTTTCCCTTTCGCAACAACCATTTATGTTTTCTATTGTACTTTTAATTTTTTCTAATTCATCCCTAAAATCGTTACAAAGTTTAAAAAATAATTCGATCAGAGTATCCTTCAATGAAGAACACAGGAGTTGATTCTTATAGATATATTACAATATTTAACCAAATAAGTACATACCCCCTTTTGTTCTGTCTTCCAAAAGTTCTGTAGAAGAATTTCCTAACATTTTGAAAATGATAACATCTGTTCGTTACAAGATAATATCTATTAATTTCAAATATAGAAAGAAGACAAAATATTAAAGTGATTATATTGTAAGTGAAATAACTAAAATATTTTATATTTTTAACGGCGTGGATAGTATAATAAATTTGATTATAATTACAAATATTTTAATAATTGAAAACGGATATAAAGACAAAAACACTCTATTTTTTATGTTGATAAAATTTTAAATAAAACGGATCAAAAGACAATGATAACATTAATTGTGATGAAAGAGATATACCTTGAGAAGTAATAATCTATACAGGACTAAGGCACGAGACAAGCAAAGAATCAAAATGAAGAAGACAAAGAAACAAGTAAGCCTCGGCTATTTGCCTCGAATTTGAAAAAACACGTGGCCATCAGTATCATCACTATCACTCCAATTTTTCATCTTTTTTAAATCCACGACTCTAAAATGTGCATGGATGTATGTATGTGTCTATGTATGAATGTAAGTGTGTATGTATGTATGTATGTATGTATGTATGTATGTATGTATGGATGCATGTTAGTTTGCATGCATGCATGGATGTATGTATGTATGTATGTATGCGAGAAGTCTATGTATGCGTATATGGACTTGTCAAATTGTGTAACCTTTATAATTATTTCGTTTTTACTTTCATCTCAACCTCACTGACATACACACATTTGGTCATTCTACGACATACACACCGACCTCCAGTGCACAATATTACCCTTGAATACGACAACCAAGAGAGTTCAGGTAAAGAGAGAGAAATAGAGAGCGAGAGATAGTAAAATATTTACCTTGCGTAAAGCTTCCCTACCGCAGCAACCATTCATGTTTCTCTTGTACTTTAATTTTTTCTAATTCATTACTAAAATCGTTAGCAAGTTTAAAAAATAATTAGATGAGAGTACTCTCCAATGAAGAATACAGGAGTTGATTCTTAAAGATATATTACAATATTTAACCAAACAGGTATAAGATAGAATCTAATAATTCTAAATATTAAAATATGATAAAATATAAAAGTGATTCTATTATAAGTTAGATAACTAAATAATTGAAAAGTAGAACTACTCTTGAACGAACTCCTCTCCTCTCTGTAGGGTGAGGTTTCCCTTTGTCTTTTGACAAAGCGCATCTCTCTTAGGCCTTGAGTCTGGAGAGGTTTTTATAGGATGACAGAAGAGATTACACAACGGTGGGAATCACTAAGGCTTACAGAGGAGGAGCAAGAGGAGCTCACCATTCCAGATGAATTTCTGCTACCTTTCAACAACAAAGGAAAAAACTGCTTGCTAGCAATGATCTTCAATGACAAAACAGTGAACAGAGAGGCCTTCAAGACTACCATGGCCAAAGCTTGGAATACAGAGGGATGGATCACGTTCAAAGAGTTTGGAACAAACAAGTTTCTCTTAGAGTTTCAGCATTATACTGACAAAGAAAAAGTTATAAAGGGGAGACCATGGTCTTTTGACCGTCACTTGGTTTGCATGAAGGAGTTTGACGGAGAGTTATCACCCACAGAAGTTCAGTTCACCCACGAGCCTTTTTGGATTCAAATCCATAACCTACCATTCGCTGGAATGAACAAGAGTGTAGGAGTCCTAGTGGGCTCGGGCCTAGGGAGAGTGCTTGAAGTGGAGGTTGACTCAGATGGTTATGGCTGGGGCAACTGCCTTCGAACCAGAGTTAAAATGAACATTACAAAGGCCTTCCCAAGAGGTCGTTTCCTTAAGGTTGGTGAAAAGCAACACTGGCTCTCATTTAAGTAAGAGAGACTACCTCTGGTCTGCTTCAACTGTGGTTTACTAATGCATGGAAAAGGGAGATGTGCCAAACAACCCCAAGTTTCCAAGGATACAGAGCAATACGGGCAATGGCTACGTGCAAATTCCCCATTTGTACAAGGGAAGCCACTGAAAAGTACGGGAGACCTGTGGAGCAGGACCATGACCAAGACCCCCCATGGAGGTGGAGCAACGAGGAAGAAGATGGAACATCCAGTTTCAGGGCTACACCTACACAGGCAGAAAAAGTAGCTGATGGCCTGGTCAAAACAGGTGGAGGAAAAGCTGCTGCTTGTCCTCAAGTCTATGATATCTCAGCCCTGGCAGCACAGTGGACACCTGACAACAGCAGAACTGCTACCACCAAACATCCGGAGACTTGCACTTCAGCTGTTGTTCCTACTGACAACCTAGATAGCACCCCAAAGGATCATACACTTGGTCAAACTCAGGTACACAAAGCAAACTATGTTGACTCTCTTAGTAAGGATGGGAAATCGAGACCTATTATGGTCGACCATGCCTCAGTAGAAAACCTCTCTGTTAATAATCCCAATGTGGATCATGACATGAGTATTCCCCCAACCAATAAACCTGCCATAGCCAGGTCATGGAAAAGGAAGGCTAGAGGGCAACAAAATGTTCTTACAGATATTACAAACAAGGCCACAGCCCACACTAGGGCAACAACCTCTAAAAGGAAAGCTTACGAAGTTGACAACATGTCTGACAAGGAGATTAAAAAGAAACCAAATCCAAGACCCATGCATGCAAGGAGCAATCCGTGACTATCTGGAATGACAAGTGGATCCCTC
The DNA here is from genome assembly GCA_029856935.1 of Cyclocarya paliurus. Lineage (NCBI taxonomy): Eukaryota > Viridiplantae > Streptophyta > Magnoliopsida > Fagales > Juglandaceae > Cyclocarya > Cyclocarya paliurus. The sequence continues at coordinate 4,710,886 of CM056956.1, forward strand.
AAAAATCCACTTTTAGACCTCAAAGCTCCATCAGATTCCTACCTGCAGAATCTAAAGTTGCTATGCTCATTGACCAATCCACTCAACAATGGGATATCCCCATGGTAGCAGCTCTTTTTGATAGAAGGGAGGCTGCTATCATCACAAGCATACCCCTCAGCCCTTTCAAGAAGGCAGACAAGCTGATATGGAGATGCACCCCCACTGGTATTTTCTCAGTCAAGACTGCTTACTACCTAAAGGCAGAGATGGAGAAGAGGGAGGAAGGCCAAACTTCTGAGGTAGCGAGGGAGGTGGAACCTTGGACAAAAATCTGGAGATTGCAGATACCAAATGCTACAAAATCCTTTTTATAGAGGGCCTGCCTAAATGCACTTCCCTCCAAAATGAACCTCTATAAGAGAAAGGTGACAAAAGATGCCTTTTGCCCCATCTACTGTGGTCAGCCTGAAACAATTGAGCATGCTTTGTGGGAATGTTTAGCTGCACAAGATGTCTGGGGGCAATGCAGTAGGAAGCTCCAAAAGACTAGTCTACAATTTCAGTCATTCAAACACTTGGTAGAGCATTTCCTTGAAAGCCTAGAAGATGAAGAGGTGATTGAGTTTGCCATCATAGCTTGGAAGATATGGAAGAGGAGGAATGATCTAGTCTTTAACAGTATTTTCATGCACCCCAATACTCTCATTCACCAAACAAAAGACTTCATTGAAGATCTCAGCCAAACCCAGAATGACTCCAAGACTCCTACTGCTGCCATGAGCATGTCATCTCAATGGAACCCCCCTCCCCATGGGATGTTAAAGCTTAACTGGGATGCTACCCTTGATAAGATTAATTGCAAGGTGGGAGTTAGAGCTGGTATCCGAGATTGGGAAGGTAAAGTCAAGGCCACCATGAGAATGAACCATAATCTATTTCCCGACCCTTTGCTGGCAGAAGCCTTTGCACTACTACAAGCAGCTATATTTTGCAAGAGTCTAGGCTGGAAGGAACTAATCGTGAAAGGAGACTCCTTACAAGTTGTTAACTACCTAAAGGCAAAGGAAGCCATTGAGTCTTATGTGGGAACAATGATTAGTGACACAAAAAATGTTCTGAATTCCTTCACTTCTTGGTCTGTAAGACACACACATAGAGCTTGTAACACTATAGCTCATGTTTTGAGTCGTGATGCTCTTACTATTGGGGATAGCATCAGGTCTGTTGGTGCTATACCTGTTTGTATTCAAACTCTGCTTTGAGATGAATAGATGGGTTTTTTACATAAAAAAAAAAAAAAACTAAATAATTTAAATTTTTAACAGCGTGAATAGTACAATAAATTTCATTATAGTTAATAAAAATTTAATCATTGTAAACGAATACAAAGACAAAAATACTCCATTTACTATGTTGATAAAATTTTAAATAAAACAGATCAAAAGACAATTGTAAATGATTCAATAGGGATGAAAGAGATATATACCTTAAGAAGTAATAGTTCACAAGGAATAATGGCACAAGACAACCAAAGAACCAAGAAGGAGAAGACTGAGAAATAAAAAAGTCTCAGCTATTTGCCTTGAGTTTGAAAAAAAATGCTACACCATCAGTATCATCACCATCATTTCTCATCTTTTTCAAACCCACGACTCTGGAACACGTATGTATGTATGGATGTATGAATATATGTGTGCGCGTTAATTTGCATGTATGTATGTATGTATGTATGTATGTATGTATGCATGCATGTGTATGTATGTATGTATGTATGAACAACGTGCATGTATGTATGCATGCATGCATGCATCCATCATGCTAGTTTGCGTGCATGGATGTATGTATGTATGTATGTATGTATGTATGTATGTATGTATGTATGTCTGTATGTATGCATTGTATGTATGTATAAACCTTACAAAAATTCTAAGAAGCACCTCAAATCATCTTGCTTAAGAAATATTTAAACTTTTACCTATCTGTAAAAATTAGAGGAATAGACTTATCAAATTGTGACCTTTATAATTATTTCGTTTTTACTTTCATCTCGACCTCACCGACATACACACCTTTGGTCATTTCACGACATACACACCGACTACTAGTGCACAATATTACCCTTGAATACGACAACCAAGAGAGTTCAGGTAAAGAGAGAGAAATAGAGAGCAAGAGATAGTAAAATATTTACCTTGCGTAAAGCTTCCTTTCCGCAGCAACCATTCATGTTCTTTTGTACTTTAATTTTTTCTAATTCATCCCTAAAATCGTTAGCAAGTTTAAAAAATAATTAGATGAAAGTACTCCAATGAAGAATACAGGAGTTGATTCTTATAGATATATTACAATATTTAACCAAACAGGTATAAGATAGTATCTAATAATTTCAAATATTAAAATACGATAAAATATAAAAGTGATTCTATTATAAGTGAAATTACTAAATATTTTATATTTTTAACAGTGTGGATAATACAATAAATTTCATTATAGTTAATAAAAATTTAATCATTGTAAACGAATACAAAAACAAAAACACTCCATTTTCTATGTTGAAATTTTTTTAAATAAAACAGATCAAAAGACAATTGTAAATGATTCAACATGGATGAAAGAGATATATACCTTAAGAAGTAGTAGTTCATAAGGAATGATGGCACGAAACGACCAAAGAACCAAGATGGAGAAGATTGAGAAACCAAAAAGTCTCAGCTATTTGCCTCGAGTTTGAAAAAATACTACGCCATCATCATCACTATCACTCCAATGTCTCATCTTTTTCAAACCTACGACTTTAGAACACGTATGTATGTATAGATGTATGAATGTATGTGTGTGTTAATTTGCATGCATGGATGGATGGATGGATGTATGTACGCACGCATGCATGCATGTATGTATGTACGTATGTATGCATGCATGCATCCATCCATGCATGGATGTATGCTAGTTTGCATGCATGGATGGATGTATGTATGTATGTATGTATGTATGTATGTATGTATGCATTGTATGTATGTATATACCTTACAAAAATTCTAAGAAGCACCTCAAATCATCTCGCTTAAGAAATATTGAAACTTTTACCTATCTGTAAAAATTAGTGGAATGGACTTGTGTGACATTTATAATTATTTTGTTCTTACATTCATCTCGACCTCACCGACATACACACCTTTGGTCATTCCACGACATACACACCGACCTCCAATGCACGATATTACCATTGAATACGACAACCAATAGAGTTCAGATAAAGAGAGAGAAGTAGAGAGCGAGAGATAGTAAAATATTTACCTTGCATGAAGCTTCCCTTTCATAGCAACCATTCATGTTTCTTTTGTACTTTAATTTTTTCTAATTCATTCCTAAAATCGGGAGGAAGTTTAAAAAATAATTAGATGAGAGTACTCTCCAATGAAGAATACAGGAGTTGATTCTGACAGATATATTACAATATTTAACCAAATAGGTATAAGATAGTATCTAATAATTTCAAATATTACAATAACTAAATATTTTATATTTTTAACAGCATGGATAGTACAATAAATTTCATTATAGTTAATAAAAATTTAATCATTGTAAACGTATACAAAGACAAAAATTCTCCCTTTGCATGTTGATAAAATTTTAAATAAAACAAACCAAAAGACAAATGTAAATGATTCAACGGGAATGAAAGAAATATATACCTTAAGAAGTAGTAGTTCACATGGAATGATGGCACAAGAAGACCAAAAAACCAAGATGGAGAAGACTAAGAAACCAAAAAGTTTTAGCTATTTGCCTCGAGTTTGAAAAAATGTTACGCCATCAGTATCATCACCATCACTCCAATGTCTTATCTTTTTCAAACCCATGACTCTAGAACACGTATGTATGTATGGATGTATGAATGTATGTGTGTGTGTTAATTTGCATGTATGTATGTATGTATGTATATATATGTATGTATGTATACATGCATGTTTGTGTGTATGTATTTATGTATGTGTGTGTGTTCGTTTGCATGCATGCATGGATGGATGTATATATACCTTACAAAAATTCTAAGAAGCTCCTCCTCAAATCATCTCACTTAAGAAATATTGAAACTTTTACCTATCTGTAAAAATTAGAGGAATGGACTTGTCAAATTGTGTGACCTTTATAATTATTTCGTTCTTACTTTCATCTCGACCTCACCGACACATACACACCTTTGGTCATTCCACGACATACACACCGACCTCCAGTGCACAATATTTTACCATTGAATACGACAACCAAAGAGTTCAGGTAAAGAGAGAGAGAAGTAGAGAGCGAGAGATAGTAAAATATTTACCTTGCATGATGAAGCTTCCCTTCCGCAGCAACCATTCATGTTTCTCTTGTAATTTAATTTTTTCTAATTCATCTCTAAAATCGTGAGCAAGTTTAAAAAATAATTAGATGGGAATACTCTCCAATGAAGAATACAGGAGTTGATTCTTATAGATATATTACAATATTTAACCAAATAGGTATAAGATAGTATCTAATAATTCCAAATATTAAAATATGATAAAATATAGAAGTGATTCTATTATAAGTTAAATAACTAAATATTTTATATTTTTAATAGCGTGCATAGTACAATAAATTTCATTATAATTAATAAAAATTTAATCATTGTAAATGAATACAAAGACAAAAATACTCCATTTTCTATGTTGATAAAATTTTAAATAAAACAAATCAAAAGACAATTTGTAAATGATTCAACGGGGATGAAAGAGATATATATACCTTAAGAAGTAGTTGTTCACAAGGAATGATAGCACGAGACAACCAAAGAACCAAGATAGAGAAGACTGAGAAACCAAAAAGTCTCAACTATTTGCCTCGAGTTTGAAAAAATGCTACACCATCACTCCAATGTCTTATCTTTTTCAAATTCACGACTCTGGAACACGTATGTATATATATATGTATGTATGTATGTATGTATGTTAGTTTGCATGCATGCATGCAAGGATGTTTGTTTGTATGTATGTATGTATGTATGTATGTATGTATGTATGTATGTATGTATGCATGCGTGTATGTACGTACGTATGCATGCATCCATGCATGTATGTATGTATGTTAGTTTGCATGCATGGATGGATGTATGTATGTATGTACATACTTTACAAAAATTCTAAGAAGCACCTCAAATCATCTCGTTTAAGAAATATTTAAACTTTTACCTATCTGTAAAAATTAGATAAATGAACTTGTCAAATTGTGTGACCTTTATAATTATTTCGTTCTTACTTTCATCTCGACCTCACCGACATACACACACCTTTGGTCATTCCACGACATACACACCAACCTCCAGTGCGTGATGAGAGAGAAATAGAGAGCGAGAGATAGTAAAATATTTTACCTTGCGTGAAACTTCCCTTTCGCAGCAACCATTCATGTTTCTCTTGTACTTTAATTTTTTCTAATTCATCCCTAAAATCGTTAGTAAGCTTAAAAAATAATTAGATGAGAGTACTCTCCAATGAAGAATACAGGAGTTGATTCTTACAAATATATTACAATATTTGACCAAACAGGTATAAGATAGCATCTAATAATTTCAAATATTAAAATAAGATAAAATATAAAAGTGATTCTATTATAAGTTAAATAACTAAATATTTTATATTTTTAACAGCGTAGATAGTACAATAAATTTCATTATAGTTAATAAAAATTTAATCATTGTAAACGAAATACAAAGCAAAAATACTCCATTTTCTATGTTGATAAAATTTTAAATAAAACAGATCAAAAGATAATTGTAAATGATTCAACAAGGATTAAAGAGATATATATATTAAGAAGTAGTAGTTCATAAGGAATGATGGCACGAGACGACCAAAGAACCAAGATGGAGAAGACTGAAAAACCAAAAAGTCTCAGCTATTTGCCTCGAGTTTGAAAAAATGCTTTGCTATCAATATTATCACCATCACTCCAATGTCTCATCTTTTTCAAACCCACGACTCTCTAACACGTATGTATGTATGTATGTATGTATGTATGTATGTATGTATGTATGTATGTATGTATGTATGTATGTATATGTTTGTATGTATGTATGTATGTATGTATGTACATATGTATGAATACCGTACAAAAATTTGAAGAAGCAACTCAAATCATCTTGCTTTAGAAATATTGAAACTTTTACCTATTTGTCAAAATTAGAGGAATGAACTTGTTAAATTGTGTGTTTAACCTTTATAATTATTTCATACTTACTTTCATCTCGACCTCTCACCCACATACACACATCTTTAGTCATTCCACGACTTTTCTTCGCATTTAGTGCATAATTTTCCCCTAGAATACACGATAACCAATATTATGTATGTATGTATGTATGTATGTATGTATGTATGTATAAATGTGTATGTACATACGTACATTATGAAGATGTGATGAATGAGACTGGAAAAAAGATTAGTTACATCTTATTTTCAAGGAGAAAGGAATAGTCTATGATAAAGAGATTTTGTTTGGTTGAATGGGAAGGTAATGAAAATTAATTGTTTTGAGAGATATGTAATGAGTAAGGATTCTCTTCCATTTGTCCCTTGATAGGGAAATGGTTCTCTTTCTCCATTCTTTTTCCCCTGAATTATTCCCCATCCAAATTAGGATTTTATGACCAATAATAACAACTTATTAGGCGGTTCACTCATCATCACACACAACATAATATATTTGGTAGGAGAAAAATAAAAATTTTAAAAATTACGTGTAGTGTATAATTTAGGGATGACTAGTAAAATTTTTCATTTCAAAATGATCATCCGCTCTGATTTTTTCTAATATTATGTTTTAATTATTTAATTGTTAGAGTTTTTCAATCTTTTAGTTTATAATTTAAATATTTTGCTTTTTTTTTAAAAAGACAAGATTTATGATTTATTATAGCTTTTAAGTTTTTTTTTTTAAATTTTAATTTTCTAATGAATTCGATTATTTTAAATATAGTTATTTTTTACACTTTATTTTATTTTATATTTAGTTTTTTAATACTCTGGGTTGATGTTTACTATAATTTTAGACTTTCTAAAACTGTAGTGCAGTTGACATGTCTTTCCGTGACTCGTCATATAACATGGTAAAAAATTGCCACTATAAAAGTTTCTGTTGATGAATTTAAGGAATTTGGAGGGAGAGATCAATTTGTTTTGATATATGGGCATTACCTTAAAAAACATCTTTTCAAAACTTTTTCAACCTAGGGACAGTTTGGAGAAAGGTCAAACTCCATTTACGAATACAATAATGAAGTTACAACAACACACACATACCAATATTCCTCATGTTCATACTGAAGAGTTGTACCCATTTTTCATCACATGGCTAAGCCTAAGTTTGTATATGTATTGATCTTTCTAATTATTCACATGGCAGAAACATGTATAAATGGAATCAGTTCAGTTCTAACAAAGAGTTCAATCAGGCATTTTTAAACTGTAGATACTGAAATATAAAATTATCAAAGTAATAGAGCTGACAAATGTGTTTTATAATCCTTACCTTCTGGATCATATAGTCTCTTCTGAACTTCTAAGCATAAGAGAACGTCTGTGAAGCATTTCAACATCTACAAAAAAATACAATGAACTGATAAATAAAAAATAAAAAAATAAATATATATGGCTCTAAAATATACATTCGTATAGCAATTTGATCTAACTGGGTGAAAGGAATGCACTTACTGAAGCAAGTTACAAGACCACTTTTCAAAATCAAAACCCCTTTCAAGAATTTAACTTGAAAGAAATGAGTAGATATAATAGCTGGAAAAGCCAAAATAAACACTGTATAGCAATTTGATCTAACTGGGTGAAAGGAATTATTGTTAGAAGGTTAGATGCACATAGCATTAACATATAAATAGGAATTATATATCAAGTTTGATCAAGTATTAAACACTTCATAAAATGAAATATAAACTATTTTTTCCATTTTATTCCGAACCTTCTTAATCAAATTCCCTTTAGCTCATCTGTAGATAAGGGTGTCTGTGAATCCAACATATATAAAGAAACACCATGCATACTGACAAGCACGTTATTGATTTCACTTTCAATAGATTTTTGGATCGAGTGGACTAGGCCAAACAAAAAAAGCCTAAAAATTCACAAAAACCTTATTCTTGGGGGTCCAACATAATATCCCACACACTAAAAGTTAGTTGTCAGGTTTTGTCAAGATAATTCCTGAGGTCACTAAAAATATGGTACCAGATTCCAGCTTCATATAGCCAATCCAGATCCCAGTATGCACATGTTGGATCTCATGTACTACGGTTTCCAGAAGTGCCAAATAAACAGGTTATACGGCAAAAAAATAACTGATTTTTGTTTATTTATTTATTTTTTCCTCTGTTTCTCTCCCTCACAGACAGCATCAAATGCTTAGCAGAAAATATCTAAACTATAAGCAAGCACAATCCCTAAATGTTCAAATCAATGTTTTATTTTCACTCTCATTCATCGGTCTCTCCAAATTCCTAAATGACTTACATTTTATCTCTTTTTGATTGTTGGTAAGTAAATGACTAAAATTTATATGACAGTCCATCAGATTTTATCAAGTTGTGTCACTTGAAAATACAGTGCCAAACCACAGTATCTTATAGCCAATCCATGTCCCAACATGCACAATATAACAATTTATGTTGTGGGTACATGTTGGAGTTTCCACAAGTGCCACATAACAATTTATGCTGCAAAAAGTTAACTAATGAAACAGAGTTTTTCGACTAAACTAAGCAAGACCGTTACAATAAACAAGTTGGACGTTTAGAAGAACTGGTCCATTCCTTCAAATATGTCAAAAATGAAAATCAGTCTCTTTCACATAAAAATGAAAACAATCTGAAAGAGGTTTTATTTCTTACCACACAATTTAATAAATCTATCTTTTATTTTCTCGTCGTTTCTCTCATTCAGTGACTGCATCTCTCATGTTTTAAGCAATCCCTAAATCTTCAGGTTATTTCAATATTGAAAGGTGTATAACTTTCTTTTTGGTTGGGGGGGGGGGTATGGATAAAAGGGGGAACAAAGAAAAGAAAATGTCATTTTAAGGCATAAAGTGCATATGTTAGATGTTTTAAAGGTTTAGAGACATGTTTCTTTGGAAATCTTCATGAACCTGTTCCAGCTATAGCTTAAGTAGTTTGAACAAAGATGCTTTAATTCGCTAAGAATTTGAAAGAACAACAAATATATTAGTGCAGCAATCAGGATTTTAAGTATATGCTATAAAATTATAAAATTAAACAAACTTATTCAAATTTTCTCTCTTTGATTTTCCTTTCAATTAAGGCAACCAAGCAAGGAACAACTTTGCTTTTCTTCAACAAAATTTTCTCGGTAGCCAAACACTATATTTGGGATTTTCGAGTCAATTAAAAAGTGAGAGATAGAGAAAGGAAGATATACAATATAGTCTCATTCTTATCTCATTCTATGGATTTAACAACAGATAGAGGGGACTAATGAACAAGAAGACATCTACGGCTCCCAACCCTGACGGACTATTAGAGAGAGAAGAGGGGGGGAACTCACAGAAGAAAGAGTTGCCTGCAACCCCGACACTCCCTAGGACTTTGGGGTTGCTTTGTATTACACCTTTCTAGCCATGGGTTTGATATTGAATTCGTCATCACGGTTTCTGAAACCAAATAAAACAAAGAAAAAAAACAATCATAACAAAACAAAACCCCTGAATAATAGTTGATACAGATGATATCAAATTCATAAATAATCCATAAAATGAAAAATAGAAAGTAGCTTGATCGAATGCCTTTGATCGCCATCTATGTGTTTTAGTAACTACTTTCCTCAAATTCTTTTCAACCTGGAAGGAACACACATAAAAGATAGTTAGAATGTTTAGATTATTGAAAACTAAAGAAAATGTCGGGAGATAATTGATTCAGGGACCTTACGAAAGTGTCCCACTAAGTGATGAAAAGAGAAAAGGAAACTCCTACATCTCTCTCTCTCAATTCTCTCTTTCTCGCTCGCTTGCTCACTCAAATCTCTCCTCTAAATGGCTATCTATATATAAATTGGTGGGATTTTTTTTTTTTTTACCGTTGCGGCAGTGTACAATATTTTTTGTATTTATTTTTTTAAATTCAAAGGGGATGGCCATTGGCATCCGTCAACGAGCAACGGTTTTTTTTTTTTGGCTTCATTTCAAATTCAACTTGGACGATCCAAGACTTGAATATCTCTTCTACTGGGTATTTCATACTTAATGTGAGAATTTGTATTACAAATTTTAAATTTACAATGTGGGACTCGAACATAATTTTTACTCATTAGGATTTTAAATCTCAAACTATATTTTTAAAAAGAAAATTTAAATCCTCCCAACACATGTAATAATAATAGAGAATATTTAAAAGAATAATTCTATTTAAATACTTTACACTATACATTATTTATGTAGTTTAATTTATACGATTTAAATTTTAAAATTTATTTTTTAAATTAAATTATATTACGTAGACGTGTGTAGTGTGAATTTAAGACAGATTCTTTATTAAAAATAAATAAATTAAATGAACCCCTACAATTTAATCATCCAAATTGAATAAACCTATTAGAATAGAGATTCGGGTCTCGGATCATCCAAATTGAATTTTAAATGAACCTAAAAGAAAGAAAGAAAAAAAAAAAGCCGTTGCTCGTTGACGGACGTCATCCCCTTTGAATTTAAAAAAAATAAATACAAAATACTGTTCGCTGCCGCAACGGTAAAAAAAAAAAATTCCCCCCAATTTATATACAGATATCCGGAGAGATTTCAGTGAGCGAGCGAGAGAGAATTGAGTTGAGACAAATATAGGAGTTTCCTTCTCTCTTTTCATCACTTAGTGGGAAACTTTCGTAAGGTCCCTGAATCAATTATACCCCGACATTTTCTTTAGTTTTCTATAATCTAAAACATTGTGGGAAAACTTAAGGGAGGGTTCTCTGAGCGGCGAAACCTACCAGCACTCCCAAAGACCTCAAGCGGCGGCGATCCAAAAAAGGATGGGTGAAGAGGAAGTCAAAGGAGGACCGGTGGTTCCGGAGTCGGTATTGAAGAAGCAGAAAAGGAATGAGGAATGGGCTCTGGCAAAGAAGCAGGAGCTCGAAGCTGCGAAGAAAAATAGAGTTGAAAGCCGTAAGCTGATTTATTGCAGAGCTAAACTCTATGCAAAGGAGTATGATGAGCAGCAAAAAGAGCTTATTCGATTGAAGCGTGAGGCAAAACTTAAGGGAGGGTTTTATGTTGACCCACAAGCTAAGCTCTTGTTCATTATCAGGATCCGTGGTATCAATGCGATGCACCCAAAGACCAGAAATATTTTGCAGCTTCTGCGTTTGAGACAGATATTCAATGGTGTCTTTCTGAAAGTAAACAAGGCAACGATGAATATGCTGCACAGAGTTGAGCCTTATGTGACCTACGGGTATCCAAATTTGAAGAGTGTCATAAAATTGATTTACAAAAGGGAATATGGAAAACTCAACAAGCAGAGAATTGCTTTGACTGATAATTCCATCGTTGAACGGGCTTTGGGTAAGCAAGGAATCATTTGCACAGAAGATCTTATCCATGAGATTATGACGGTTGGACCCCATTTCAAGGAGGCAAACAATTTCTTATGGCCATTCAAGCTTAAGGCACCCCTGGGTGGTTTGAAGAAGAAGAGAAATCACTATGTTGAAGGAGGTGATGCCGGAAACCGTGAAGATTACATCAATGAGCTCATCCGGAGGATGAATTAGGTTCATGCACCAGGATATTATCCTCTCAAAATTTTGAGGTTCTACCTACTTACAAAAAAATTGAGTTTCTTACTGCCATGCTTTTTGTTCAACGAATTTATCAGACTTAAGTTCCCTCTCTTTAGCCAACTAGACAGGATTGTGTCTTCAAAGGCACATTACAGTTTGTTAGTTTTGACATGCCTGGGTTTCGGGTTTAGTTTCTATTGATAATTTACATTGGTTTCCTCTATATATATATTTGGTTTGCATATTTTTAGCAAAAAAAAAAAACATTGTAACTATCTTTTATGTGTGTTCCTTCCAGGTTGAAAAGAAGTTGAGGAAAGCAGTTACTAAAATACATAGATGGCGATCAAAGGCATTCGATCAAGGTACTTTCTTTTTTTCATTTTATGGATTATTTATGAATTTGGAATAACAGGGGTTTTGTTTTATTATGATTGTTTTTTTTTTCATTGTTTATTTGGTTTCAGAAACCGACGAATTCAATATCAAACCCATGGTTGGAAAGGTGTAATTATCTTCCATTCTCTATCTCTCATTTTTTAATTGACCGGAAAATCCTAAATACAGTGTTTGGCTGCCGAGAAAATTTCGTTGAAGAAAAGCAAAGTATTTCCTTGCTTGGTTGCCTTAATTGAAAGGAAAATCAAATAGAGAAAATTCGAATAAGTTTGTTTAATTTTATAATTTTATAGCATATACTCAAATCCTGATTGCTGCACTAATATTTGTTGTTCTTTCAAATTCTTAGCAAATTAAAGCATCTTTGTTCAAAACTACTTAAGCTATATAGGTGGAACAGGTTCATGAAGATTTTCAAAGAAACATTTCTCTAATTCTTTAAAATATCTAATATATGCACTTTATGCCTTAAAATGACCTTTTCTTTTCTTTGTTCCCCCTTTTATCCCCCCCCCCCCCCCCCCCCCCCCAAAAAAAGAAAAGAAAAGAAAAAAAGAATAGACCTTTCAATATTGAGATGACAAGATTTAGGGATTGGGCTTAAAACATGAGAGATGCAGTCACTGAACGAAAGACAGAGAGAAAATAAAATATAGATTTATTAAATTGTGTGGTAAGAAATAAACCACTTTCGCATTGTTTTCATTTTTAGGTGAACGAGACTGATTTTCATTTTTCACATATTTGAAGGAACGGACCAGTTCTTCTAAATGTCCGATTTGTTTATTGTAACGGTTTTGCTTAATTTCATAAAAAAACTGTTTCATTAGTTAACTTTTTGCTGCCTAAATTGTTATGTGGTAGTTGTGGGAACTCCCATACATGAGATCCAACATGATGCATGTTGGGAATGGATTGGCTATAAGATACTAGGGTTTGGCACTGTATTTTCAAGTGAGACAGCTTGATAAAATCTGATGGACTGTCAGATAATGTTAGTCATTTACTTACCAATCAAAAAGAGATAAAATGTAAGTCATTTAGGAATTTGGAGAGACTACGATGAATGAGAGTGAAAATAAAACATTGAATTGAACATTTAGGGATTGTGCTTTTATAGTTTAGATATTTTCTGCTAAGCATTTGATGCTGTCTGTGAGGGAGAGAAACAGAGAAAAACATATAATATAAATTAAAAAAAAAAAACAAAAATCCGTTATCTTTTTTCTGTAAAACCTGTTTATTTGGCACTTACTGGGAACCGTAGTACATGAGATCCAACATGTGCATGCTGGGATCTGGATTGGCTATATGAAGCTGGAATTATCTTGACAAAACCTGACAACTAACTTTTAGTGTGTGGGATATTATGTTGGACGCCTAAGAATAAGGTTTTTGTGAATTTTTAAGCTTTTTTTGTTTGGCCTAGTCCACTCGATCCAAAAATCTATTGAAAGTTGAATCAATAATGTGCTTGTCAGTTATGCATGGTGTTTCTTTATAGATGTTGGATTCACAGACACCCTTATCTACATATGAGCTAAAGAGATTTTGATTATATTTCATTATATGAAGTGTTTAATACCTGATCGAACTCGATATATAATTCCTATTTACATGTTAATGCTGTGTGCATTGTAACATAGCATTCCTTTGCCGAATTAGAATATTTGATGCATTCTCATTTGTTAAGAATAAAATGACAAGGAGCTATTGGCTATGCTAAACATACCAAGTTCTATCAAAAACAAAATAGAGAACTCAAATTTACGGGAGGCTTCAAACATGCCCTAAACCTGTTATAAAGGTGTGATATATTTTTTTTTTATCACCAAGAGTTTCTGTTTATGGGCTGTTCAAATTTCTTCTCAATGCCTCGTTTAGTTGTTCAATGAGCCAGTGTTGGGGACTGGTTAAAGTTCTGCAATATGTAAGATCAGGAACTTTACAAAAAAAATTGGATTCAAGCTTGAGTTCATCTGTTTTGCATTCCTTGACATAGCTTAGTTGATACTAATGGCCTATTTACTTGATCAAATAAAATCTTATTTTACCTTAGAAAAATGCTCTGTGTGAGCTACAACTCTCAAGCCCACTTGGATTGATTTAACTTACTTGCAGATTTGATGGAGCTGCAGCATAGCTCTCTTGAAAGGTGTTTTAAAAGTGGTCTTGTAACTTGCAGTAAGTGCATTCCTTTCACCCAGTTAGATCAAATTGCTATACGGTGTTTATTTTGGCTTTTCCAGCTATTATATCGACTCATTTCTGGTTTTGAAAGTGGTCTTGTAACTTGCTGCATTAAGTACATTTCGTTTCACCCAGTTAGATCAAATTGCTATACTGTGTTTATTTGGCTTTTCCAACTATTATATTGACTCATTTCTTCCCAACTTGCATTTTTTTTTAGCTTTATTTCAATGAAGCTAAACAAATCCATGGTTTTGTGAGTATGTTGCTGCTGGCTTGAGCATTTTTTGTATGATTCTTTTTATTGGATTCTAGTTTTTTTTTTTTAGGAAATAAATTAAAATGTTAGCGATTCAGGAACTAGATGCCATGCTGAGTGGTAAATGAAAACAATAAACATCAAAATGAACTTGTCGGATTGTGCTTATAATTTTGATCTTTTGTACTTAAAACATGAGATGCCAATTGGAGAGGGAGAGAAAAGGGAGAAAATAATTGATATGTATATTAAAGTTTTTATTGAATAATTAATAAATTTATTTCAGACTCATTTAAGTAAGATTTATAATGTGTGGGGGGGATGATATAATACATTTTAGAGCCTTAAGAATATGATTTCTAATGTGTGACTTATGGGTATATATTTTAGAGCCATATATATTTATTTTTTTATTTTTTATTTTTTATTATCAGTACATTGTATTTCTTTGTAGATGTTGAAATGCTTCACAGACGTTCTTATGCTTAGAAGTTCAGAAGAGACTATATGATCCCAAAAGAAGGTAAGGATTATAAAACACATTTGTCAGCTCTATTACTTTGATAATTTTATATTTCATTATCTACAGTTTAAAAATGTCTGATTGAACTCTTTGTTAGAACTGAACTGATTCCATTTATACATGTTTCTGCCATGTGAATAAATTAGAAAGAGCAATACATATACAAACTTATGCTTAACCATGTGATGAAATGGGTACAACTCTTCAGTATGAACATGAGGATATGGACTTGCATAGTGCACGCGCGCACATGGGAATATTGGTATGTGTGTATTGTGTTGTTACTTATATTCATTATTGTATTCGTAAATGGAGTTTGACCTTTTTTCAAACTGTCCATATATCAAAAAGATGTTTGAGGTATAAAGTCCATGTATCAAAACAAATTGATCTCTCCCTCCAAATTTCTTTAATTCATCAACAGAAACTTTTAAAGTAGCAATTTTTTACCATGTTACAACGAGTCACGGAAAGACATGTCAACTGCACTATAGTTTTAGAAAGTCTAAAATCATAGTAACAACACAGAGTATTAAAAAACTAAATATAAATAAATTTAAGTGTGAAAAATAACTAAATTTAAAATAATCGAATTCATTAGAAATGAAAATTAAAAAAAATACTTAAAAGCTATATAATAAATCATAAATCTTGTCTTTTTAAAAAAACAAAATATTTAAATTATAAAAAATAAAAGATTGAAAAACTCTAACAATTAAATAATTAAAACTTAATATTTGAAAAAATCAGAGCAGATGATCATTTTGAAATGAAAAATTCTACTAGTCATCTCTACACCATACACCACACGTAATTCTTTAAGTTTTTATTTTCCTCTTATCAAATGTGTTGTGTTGTGTTGTGTGTGGATATAATGAGTGAACCGCCTAATAAGTTGTTATTATTAGTCATAAAATCTTTGAACCAATTTGGATGGGGAATGATTCAGAGGAAACGGAAAGGAGAAAGAGAACCATTCCCCTATTAAGGGACAAATGGAAGAGAGTGCTTACTCATTACATGCTTACTCATTACATATCTCTCAAAACAATTAATTTTCATTACCTTCCCATTCAACAAAACAAAATCTCTTTATCATAGATTATCCCTTTCCACTCCTTGAAAATAAGATGTTAACTAATCTTTTTCCAATCTCATTCATTACATCTTCATATATACGTACATACATACACATACACACATTCATACATAATATTGTGCACTAAAGGCGAAGAAAAGTCATGGAATGATTAAATGTATGTATATGTGGGTGAAATCAAGATGAAAGTAAATAAGAAATAATTATAAAGGTTTACACACACAATTTAACAAGTTCATTCTTCTAATTTTGACAGATAGGTAAAAACTTTAAGATTTCTTAAGCAAGATGATTTGAGGTGTTTCTACGGATTTTTGTAAGGTATTCATACGTATATACATTCATACATACACACATACATACATACATCCATCCATGCACCATCCATGCATGCATGCAAACTAACATACATACATACATACATACATGCATACATCCATACATGCATGCATACATACATACACGTTCTAGCGTGGGTTTAAAAAAGATGAGAGATTGGAGTGATGGTGATAATACACTGATGGACAAGGTGAGAGATTGGTTCTTTGGCCGTCTCGTGTCATCATCCCTTGTGGACTACTACTTCTCAATAATGTATATATATATATCTTTCATCCCAGTTGAATCATTTACGATTGTCTTTTGATATGTTTTATTTAAAATTTTATCAACATGAAAGATGGGGTATTTTTGTCTTTATATTCGTTTACAAATGATTAAAATATTTGGAAGTAAAATCAAATTTAGTGTACTATCCACGCCGTTAAAAATATAAAATATTTTAGTTATTTCACTTACAATATAATCACTTTAATAAATTTGAAATTAATAGATATACTATCTTATATTGAACATTTTATATTAATAGATGCTATCATTTTCAAGATGTTAGGAAATTCTTTTGCAGTAATCTTGAAAGACAAAACAAAATGGGGTACGTACTTGTTTGGTTAAATATTATAATATATCTATGTAAGAATCAACTCTTGTATTCTTCATTCGAGGGTACTCTCATCTAATTATTTTTTAAACTTGTTAATGATTTTAGGGATGAATTAGAAAAAATTATAGTCCAACAAAAGCATGAATGAATGCTGTGAAAGGGAAGCTTCAAGCAAGGTAAATAATTTAATTGAAAATCTCTCTCAGTCTCTCGCTCTCTATTTCCCTTTTTGCCCGAACTCTCTTGGTTAACATATTCTAGGACAAAATTGTTCACTAGAGGCAAAGAGAAGTTGTGGAATGACTAAAGGTATGTATGTGGGTGAGGTCGAGATTAAAGTAAGTAAGAAATAATTATGAAGGTTAAACACACCATTTGACAAGTTCATTCCTCTAATTTTGACAGATAGGTAAAAGGTTCAATGTTTCTTAAGCGGGATGATTTGAGGTGCTTATTCGAAATTTCGTAAGGTATTCATACATATATATATATATACATACAATGCATAAAATACATACACATACATGCATGTATACATACATACATACATGCATGCATACATACATACATGCATACATACATACATCCATACATACATACATAATTATGTATGTACATACATACACATACATATGCGTTTCAGAGTCGGTTTAAAAAAGATGAGACATTGGAGTGGTGATAATACTGATGACAAAGTATTTTTTTCAAACTCGAGGCAAATAGCCAAGACTTTTTGGTTTCTCAGTCTTCTTCTTCTTGCCTCTTTGGCCGTCTGGTGCCATGATCCCTTGTGAACTACTACTGTTTCTCAAGGTATATATCTCTTTCATCTAAGTTGAATCATTTACGATTGTCTTTTGATATGTTTTATTTAAAATTTTATCACCATGAAAAATGGAGTATTTTTGTCTTTCTATTCATTTACAATGATTAATTTTTTTTAACTATAATGAAATTTTTTTTATTATCCACCCCGTTAAAAATATAAAATATTTTAGTTATTTCACTTACAATATAATCACTTTAATATTTTATATTATTTCTATATTTGAAATTAGTAACTACTATCTTATACCAAACATTTTATATTAATAGATGCTATCATTTTCAAGATGTTAGGAAATTCTTTTGCAGCAGTCTTTGAAGACAGAACAAAAGAGGGTATGTGTACTTGTTTGGTTAACTATTGTAATATATCTGTAATAATCAACTCCTGTATTCTTCATTCGAGGGTTCTCTCATTTAATTATATTTGTTAAACTTGCTAAAGATTTTAGGGATGAATTAGAAAAAATTAAAGTCTAACAGAAGTATGAATAATTGCTGCGGAAGGGAAGTTTCAAAAGCAAGGTAAATAATTTAATTGAAGATCTCTCTCTGTCTCTCATTTTCTATTGCTCTTTTTGCCTGAACTCTCTTGATTAGCACATTCTAAGGCAAAATTGTTCACTAGAGGTGAAGAGAAGTTGTGGAATGACTAAAAGTGTATATGTGGGTGGGTGAGGTCGAGATTAAAGTAAATTAGAAATAATTGTAAAGGTTAAACATACATACAATGCATACATACATACATACATGCATGCATACATACATCCATCCATACATGCATGGATACATACATATACATACATGCATTTCATCCATACATGCATGCATACATTCACATATGCATACATGATGTATGCATATGCATGCATGTATGTACATACATACATTGTACATACATACATGCATCCAAACAAACAGCCACATACATATATACAAACATACATACATACATACATCCATACATACATACATATATACGCGTTCCAGAGTCGTAGGTTTAAAAAAGATGAGACGTTGGAGTGATTGTGATGATATTGATGGCAAAGAAGTTTTTCAAACTTGGGGAAAATGATCGAGGCTTTTTGGATTCTCAGTCTTCTTCATCTTGGTTCTTTGGTCGTCTCGTGCCATCAATCCTTATGAACAACTACTTCCCAAGGTATATATATCTCTTTCATCCCAGTTGAATCATTTATGATTGTCTTTTGATATGTTTTATTTAAAATTTTATCAACTTGAAAAGTAGAGTATTTTTGTCGTTATATTCGTTTACAATGATTACTTTTTTTTTTTACTATAATGAAATTTATTGTATTATCCACGTTGTCAAAAATATAAAATATTTTAGTTATTTAAGTTACAATAGAATCATTTCTATATTTTATCTTATTTTAATATGTGGAATTATTAGATACTATCTTATACCAAACATTTTATATTAATAGATGCTATTATTTTCAAGATATTAGGAAATATTTTTGCAGTGCTCTTGGAAAACAAAAAAAAAGGGTATGTGTTTAGTTAAATATTGTAATATATTAATAAGAATCAACTCCTTTAATCTCCATTGGAGGGTACTTTCATCTAATTATTTTTTAAACTTGCTAAAATTTTAGGAATAAATTAGAAAAAATTAAAATACAAGAGAAGCATGAGAATGATTGCTGCGGAAGGGAAGTTTTAAGCCCAAGTAAATATTTTAATTGAATATCTATCTTTGTCTCTCGCACTCTATTTCTCTCTCTTTGCCTGAATTCTCTTGGTTATTGTATTCTAGGATAAAGTTGTGCAATGGAGGCGAAAAGAAGTCGTGGAATAACCAAAGGTGATACATATAGGTGAGATCAAGATGAAAAATAAGTACAAAATAATTATAAAAGTTAAACACACAATTTGACAAGTTCATTCCTCTAATTTTGACAGATAGGTAAAAGCTTCAATATTTCTTAAGCAAGATGATTTAAGGTGCTTATTCGGATTTTGTAAGGTATTCATACGCATACATACATACATACATACATACATACATACATACATACATACATACATACATACATACATACATACATACATACATACATACATACATACATCCGTCCATACATACATGCATACATCCATACATGTATACATTCATATGCGTATATACATACACATATACATACATGCAAGCAAAATTACACATACATACATACATACACGTTCCAAAGCCGTTGGTTTAAAAAAGATGAGACATTTTGGAGTGATGGTGATGATACTGATGACAAAGATAAGTCATGGAATTACTAAAGGTGTGTATGTGGTTGAGGTCAAGATGAAAGTAAGTACAAAATAATAATAAAAATTAAACACACAATTTGACAAGTTCATTCCTCTAGTTTTGACAGATAGGTAAAAGTTTCAATATTTCTTAAGCAAGATGATTTGAGGTGCTTCTTTGGATTTCCTAAGGTAATTCATATGTATATATACATACATACATATATATACACATCAATCCATACATACATATGTATAACATGCATGCAAGAAAAACATACACATTCATACATATATCCATACAATGTACATACATACATACATACATATGCATTTCAAAGTGGTTGGTTTAAAAAAGATGAGACATTGGAGTGGTGATGATATTGATGGCAAAGTTTTTTTTCAAACTTGAGACAAATAGCTGATGCTTTTTGGTTTCTCAGTCTTCCTCATCTTGGTTCTTTGGTTGTCTCATGCCATCATTCTTTTTGAATTATTATTATTTCTCAAGGTATATCTTTTTCATTCAAGTTGAATCATTTACGATTGTCTTTTGATATATTTTATTTAAGATTTTATCACCATGAAAAATTGATTATTTTTGTCGTTATATTCGTTGATAATGATTAAATTCTTTTTTACCTATAATGAAATGTATTGTATTATCCACGCTGTTAAAAATATAAAATATTTCAGTTATTTAACTTACAATATAATCACTTTTATATTTTATCTTATTTTAATATTTCGAATTATTAGATACTATTTTATACCAAACATTTTATATTGATAGAGATGCTATCATTTTCAAGGTGCTAGGAAATGCTTTTGCAACACTCTTGGAAGACAGAATTGAAGGGGTATGTACTTGTTTAGTTAAAAATATTGTAATATATATTTGTAAGAATCAACTCCTGTATTTTTCATTCGAGGGTACCTTTCATTTAATTATTTGTTAACCTTGCTAACGATTTTACGGATGAATTATACAAAAAATTAAAGTTCAACAGAAGCATGAATGATTGCTACGCAAGGGAAGTTTCAAGCAAGGTAAATATATTTTAATTGAAAATCTATCTCTGTCTCTCACTCTCTATTTCTCTCTTTTTGCCTGAACTCTCTTGGTTATCGTATTCTAGGATAAAGTTGTGCACCAGAGGCGAAGAGAAGTCGTGGAATGACCAAAGGTGTGTGTATATATGGGTGAGGTCAAGATGAAAGTAAGTATGGAATAATTATAAAAGTTTTAAACACACAATTTGACAAGTTCATTCATCTAATTTTGACAGATAGGTATAAAAGCTTCAATATTTCTTATGCAAGATAATTTAAGGTGCTTCTTCGGATTTCGTAAGGTATTCATACGTATATATACATACAATGCATAAATAAATACATACATACATACATACATACATAGTACATACATTCATCCATGCATACATTCATACCTGCATGCATGCATGCATACATATATCCACCATACATACATACATACATACATGCATGCATGTAACCAAACATACACATACAAACATACATACATACTTACATACATCCATACATACATACATACATATATACGTGTTCCAGAGTCATTGGTTCAAAAAAGATGAGATATTGGAGTGATGGTGACGATACTGATGGCAAAATATTTTTTCAAACTCGAGACAAATAACTGAAATTTTTTTGTTTCTCAATCTTCTTTATCTTGGTTCTTTGGGCGTCTCGTGCCATCATTCCTTATGACTATTTCTTAAGGTATATCTTTTTCATCCAAGTTAAATCATTTACTATTGTCTTTTGATATGTTTAATTTAAGATTTTATCACCATGAAAATGGAGTATTTTTGTCGTTATATTCGTTTATAATGATTAAATTCTTTTTTAACTATAATGTATTGTATTATCCACGCTGTTGAAATTATAAAATATTTCAGTTATTTAGCTTACAATATAATCACTTTTATATTTTATCTTATTTTAATATTTCAAATTATTAGATACTATTTTATATACCAAACATTTTATATTGATAGATGATATCATTTTCAAGGTGTTAGGAAATGCTTTTGCAACACTCTTGGAAGACAGAATTAAAAGGGGTATGTACTTGTTTAGTTAAAAATATGGTAATATATTTGTAAGAATCAACTCTTGTATTTTTCATTCGAGGGTACTTTCATTTAATTATTTGTTAATCTTGCTAACGATTTTAGGGATGAATTACAAAAAATTAAAGTTCAACAGAAGCATGAATGATTGCTGCGCAAGGGAAGTTTCAAAAAAAGTAAATATTTTAATTGAAAATCTATTTCTGTCTCTCAGTCTCTATTTCTCTCTCTTTGCCTGAACTTTATCGTATTCTAGGATAAAGTTGTGCACCGGAGGTGAAGAGAAGTCGTGGAATGTCCAAACGTGTGTGTGTGTATATGGGTGAGGTCAAGATGAAAGTAAGTACGAAATAATTATAAAAGTTAAACACACAATTTGACAAGTTCATTCATCTAATTTTGACAGATAGGTATAAAAGCTTCAATATTTCTTATGCAAGATGATTTGAGGTGCTTCTTCGGATTTCGTAAGGTATTCATACGTATATACATACATACAATGCATAAATAAATACAAAAATACATACATACATAGTACATACATTCATCCATGCATACATTTTCATACATGCATGCATGCATACATACATACATCCACCATACATACATACACACATACATACATTCATACATACATACATCCATACATACATATATACGTGTTCCAGAGTCATTGGTTTAAAAAAGATGAGACATTGGAGTGATGGTGATGATACTGATGGCAAAATATTTTTTCAAACTCGAGGCAAATAGCTAAAACTCTTTTGTTTCTCAATCTTCTTTATTTTGGTTCTTTGGGCGTCTCGTGCCATCATTCTTTGTGAATAACTATTTCTTAAGGTATATCTTTTTCATCCAAGTTAAATCATTTACGATTGTCTTTTGATATGTTTTATTTAAGATTTTATCATCATGAAAAATGAAGTATTTTTGTCGTTATGTTCGTTTATAATGATTAAATTCTTTTTTAAACTATAATGAAATGTATTGTATTATCCACGCTGTTAAAAATATAAACTATTTCAGTTATTTAGCTTACAATATAATCACTTTATATTTTATCTTATTTTAATATTTCGAATTATTAGATACTATTTTATACCAAACATTTTATATTGATAGATGCTATTATTTTCAAGGTGCTAAGAAATGCTTTTGCAACACTCTTGGAAGACAGAATTAAAGGGGGTATGTACTTGTTTTATTTTTCATTCGAGCGTACTTTTATTTAATTATTTGTTAACCTTACTAACGATTTTAGGAATGAATTACAAAAAATTAAAGTTCAACAGAAGCTTAAATTATTGCTGCACAAGGGAAGTTTCAAACAAGGTAAATATTTTAATTGAAAATCTATCTTTGTCTCTCACTCTCTATTTCTCTCTTTGTACCTGAACTCTCTTGGTTATCGTATTCTAGGATAAAGTTGTGCACCGGAGGCAAAGAGAAGTCGTGGAATGACCAAAGGTGTGTGTATATGGGTGAGGTCAAGATGAAAGTAAGTACGGAATAATTATAAAAGTTAAACACACAATTTGACAAGTTCATTCATCTAATTTTGACAGATAGGTATAAAAGCTTTAATATTTCTTATGTAAGATGATTTGAGGTGCCTCTTCGGATTTCGTAAGATATTCATACGTATATATACATACAATGCATAAATAAATACATACATACAAACATACATATATACATACATTCATCCATGTATACATCCACCATACATACATACATACATACATACATACATGCATGTATGTAAGCAAAACATACACATACATACATTCATACATACATACATATTATATATACGTGTTCCAGAGTCATTGGTTTAAAAAAGATGAGACATTGGAGTGATGGCAAAATACTTTTTCAAACTCGAGGCAAATAGCTGAAGCTTTTTTGTTTCTCAGTCTTCTTTATCTTGGTTCTTTGGGCGTCTCGTGCCATCATTCCTTATGAATAACTATTTCTTAAGTTATATCTTTTTCATCCTAGTTACGATTGTCTTTTGATATGTTTTATTTAAGATTTTATCACCATGAAAAATGGAGTATTTTTGTCGTTATATTCGTTTATAATGAATGATTAAATTCTTTCTTTTAACTATAATGAAAATGTATTGTATTATCCATGCTGTTAAAAATATAAAATATTTCAGTTATTTAGCTTACAATATAATCACTTTTATATTTTATCTTATTTTAATATTTCGAATTATTAGATACTATTTTATACCAAACATTTTATATTGATAGATGCTATCATTTTCAAGATGTTAGAAAATACTTTTGCAGCATTCTTGAAAGACAGAATAAAGGGTATGTACTTGATTAGTTAAAAATATTGTAATATATCTTTAAGAATCAACTCCTATATTCTTCATTTGAGGGTACTCATTTAATTATTTGTTAACCTTGCTAACAATTTTAGAGATGAATTAGCAAAAATTAAAGTTCAACAGAAGCATGAATGATTGCTGCGCAAGGGAAGTTTCAAAGGTAATATTTTAATTGAAGATCTATATCTGTCCCTCACTCTCTATTTCTCTCTCTCTTTGCCTGAACTCTCTTGGTTATCGTATTCTAGAATAAAGTTGTGTACTGAAAGTGAAGAGAAGTTGTGGAATGACCAAAGGAGTGTGTATGTGGGTGATGTCAAGATGAAAGTAAGTACGAAATAATTATAAAAGTTAAACACATAATTTGACAAGTTCATTTCTCTAATTTTGACAGATAGGTATAAAAGTTTCAATATTTCTTATGCAAGATTATTTGAGGTGCCTCTTCGGATTTCGTAAGATATTCATACGTATATACATACATACAATGCATACATACATACATAGTACATACATCCATCCATGCATACATTCATATGCATACACATTCATACATGCATGCATGCATACTTGCATATATACATACATACATGCATACATCCATACATGCATGTATATATTCATATGCATACATACATACATACATACATATATACGTATTCTAGAGTCGGTGATTTAAAAAAGATGAGACATGAGAGTGATGGTGACAATACTGATGGCAAAGTATTTTTTCAAACTCGAGGCAAATAGCTGAAGCTTTTTTGTTTCTAAGTTTTCTTCATCTTCGTTCTTTGGCTGTCTCGTGCCATCATCCCTTGTGAACTATTACTTCTAAAGGCATATCTCTTTCATCCAGTTGAATCATTTACGATTGTATTTTTATATGTTTTATTTAAAATTTTATCGATGAAAAATGGGGTATTTTTATCATTATATTAGTTTATAATGATTAAATTTTTTTAACTATAATTAAATTTATTGTATTATCCATGCTGTTAAAAATATAAAATATTTCAGTTATTTAGCTTACAATATAATCACTTTTATATTTTATCTTATTTTAATATTTCAAATTATTAGATACTATTTTATACCAAACATTTTATATTGATAGTGCTATCATTTTCAAGATGTTAGGAAATACTTTTGCAGCACTCTTGGAAGACAGAATAAAATGGGGGTATGTACTTATTTAGTTAAAAATATTATAATGTATCTATAAGAATCAACTCATTGTATTCTTCATTCGAGGGTACTCTCATTTAATTATTTGTGTTAACCTTGCTAATGATGATTTTAGGGATGAATTACAAAAAATTAAAGTTCAACAGAAGCATGAATGATAGTTGTGCAAGGGAAATTTCAAATGTAATATTTTAATTGAAGATCTATATCTGTCTCTCACTCTCTATTTCTTTCTTTTTGCCTGAACTCTCTTGGTTATCGTATTCTAGGATAAAGTTGTGCACCGAAGGTGAAGAGAAGTCGTGGAATGACCAAAGGTGTGTGTATGTGGGTGAGGTCAAGATAAAAATAAGGACGAAATAATTATGAAAGTTAAACACACAATTTAACAAGTTCATTCCTCTAATTTTGTGAGATAGGTATAAAAATTTCAATATTTCTTATGCAAAATGATTTGAGGTACTTCTTCGAATTTCGTAAGGTATTCATACGTATATACATACATACAATGCATAATACATACATACATACGTACACATCCATGCATACATTCATATGCATACATTCATACATGCATGCATGCATACTTGCATATATACATACATACATGCATACATGCATGTATACATTCATATGCATACATATACATACATACATACATACATGCATGTGTAAGCAAAACATACATGCATGCAAGCAAAACATGCACATACATACATTTATACATACATCCATACATACAAATATACATGTTTCAAAGTCGTTGATTTAAAAAAGATGAGACATTGAAGTGATGGTGACGATACTGATGGTAAAGTATTTTTTCAAACTTGAGGCAAATAGCTGAAGCTTTTTTGTTTCTCAGTTTTTGTCATCTTGGTTCTTTGGCTGTCTCGTGCCATTATTTCTTGTGAACAATTACTTCTCAAGATATATCTCTTTCATCCTAGTTGAATCATTTACGATTGTATTTTGATATGTTTTATTTAAAATTTTATTATCATGAAAAATGGAGTATTTTTATCGTTATATTAGTTTATAAATGATTAATTTTTTTTTAACTATAATTAAATTTATTGTATTATCCACGCTGTTAAAAATATAAAATATTTCAGTTATTTAACTTACAATATAATCACTTTTATATTTTATCTTGTTTTAATATTTAGAATTATTAGATATTATCTTATACCAAACATTTTATATTGATAGATGTTATCATTTTCAAGATGTTAGGAAATGCTTTTACAGCACTTATGGAAGACAGAACAAAAGGGAGTATGTGCTTGTTTAGTTAAATATTGTAATATATCTGTAAGAATCAACTCCTGTATTCTTTATTTGAGAGTTCTCTCATTTAATTATTTGTTAAACTTACTATCAATTTTAAGGATGAATTAGAAAAAATTAAAGTCCAACAGAAGTATGAATGATTGCTGCGGAATGGAAGTTTCAAGCAAGGTAAATATTTTAATTGAAGATCTATCTCTATCTCTCGTTCTCTATTTCTCTCTCTCTTTGTCTGAACTCTCTTGGTTATTGTATTCTAGGTTAAAGTTGAGCATTTGAGGTGAAGAGAAGTCGTGGAATGATCAAAGGTGTATGTGGGTGAGGTCAAGATGAAAGTAAGTACGAAATAATTATAAAAGTTAAATACACAATTTAGCAAGTTCATTCCTCTAATTTTGACAGATATGTAAATGCTTCAATATTTCTTAAGCAAGATGATTTAAGGTATAATATTTGAAGTGCTTATTCGGATTTCGTAAGATATTCATATGTATATACATACGTACAATCTATAAATACATACATACATACATACATACATATACGCATACATACATACATACATCCATCCATCCAAACATACATGCATACATCCATACATGCATGTATACATGATTGTTGCGGAAGGGAAACTTCACGCAAGGTAAATATTTTAATTGAAGATCTATCTTTGTCTCTCACTCTCTATTTCTCTCTCTTTGCCTAGACTATTTTTGTTATCGTATTCTAGGGTAAAATTGTGCATTAGAGGCGAAGAGAAGTCGTGGAATGACCAAAGGTGTGTATATG
The DNA here is from genome assembly GCA_029856935.1 of Cyclocarya paliurus. Lineage (NCBI taxonomy): Eukaryota > Viridiplantae > Streptophyta > Magnoliopsida > Fagales > Juglandaceae > Cyclocarya > Cyclocarya paliurus. Next base: position 4,738,912 of record CM056956.1, read on the forward strand.
GGTGAGGTCAAGATGAAGGTAAGTAAGAAATAATTATAAAAGTTAAACACACAATTTGACAAGTTCATTCCTCTAATTTTGATAAATAGGTAAAAGTTTCAAAATTTCTTTAGCGAGATGATTTGAGGTGCTTCTTCGGATTTTGTAAGGTATTCATACATATTATACATACATACAATGTATAAATACATACATACATACATACACGCATACATACATACATACATACATCCATCCATCCATCCCTACATACATACATGCATACATCCATACATGCATGTATACATGATTGTTGCAGAAGGAAAGCTTCACGCAAGGTAAATATTTTAATTGAAGATCTATCTTTGTCTCTCACTCTCTATTTCTCTCTCTTTGCCTGGACTATCTTTATTATCATATTCTTGGGTAAAATTGTGCACTAGAGGCGAAGAGAAGTCGTGGAATGGCCAAAAGTGTGTATATGGGTGAGGTCAAGATGAAGGTAAGTACGAAATAATTATAAAAGTTAAACACACAATTTGACAAGTTCATTCCTCTAATTTTGATAGATAGGTAAAAGTTTCAATTTTACTTTAGTGAGATGATTTGACATGCTTCTTCGGATTTCGTAAGGTATTCATATGTATATACATACATACAATGTATAAATACATACATACATACATTCATACATTCATACATACATACATCCATCCATCCATCCATCCATACATCCATACATGCATGTATACATGATTGTTGCAGAAGGGAAACTTCACGCAAGGTAAATATATTAATTGAAGATCTATTTTTGTCTCTCACTTTCTATTTCCCTCTCTCTGTCTGGACTATCTTTGTTATCGTATTCTTGGATAAAATTGTGCACTAGAGGCGAAGAGAAGTCGTGGAATGACCAAAAGTGTGTATATGAGTGAGGTCAAGATGAAGGTAATTACGAAATAATTATAAAAGTTAAACACACAATTTGACAAGTTCATTCCTCTAATTTTGATAGATAGGTAAAAGTTTCAAAATTTCTTTAGCGAGATGATTTAAGGTGCTTCTTCGGATTTCGTAAGGTATTCATATGTATATACATACATACAATGTATAAATACATACATACATACATATATACATACATACATCCATCCATCCATCCATACATACATACATACATGCATACATGCATGTATACATGATTGTTGCAAAAGGGAAGTTTCACGCAAAGTAAATATTTTAATTGAAAATCTATCTTTGTCTCTCACTCTCTATTTCTCTCTCTTTGTCTGGATTGTCTTTGTTATCGTATTCTAGGATAAAATTGTGCACTAGAGGCGAAAAAAAGTCGTAGAATGACCAAATGTGTGTATATGGGTGAGGTCAAGATGAAGGTAAGTACGAAATAATTATAAAAGTTAAACACACAATTTGACAAGTTCATCCCTCTAATTTTGATAGATATGTAAAAGTTTCAAAATTTCTTTAGCGAAATGATTTGAGGTGCTTCTTCGGATTTTGTAAGATATTCATACGTATTATACATACATACAATGTATACATACATACATACATACATACACGCATACATACATACATACATACATACATCCATCCATCCATCCATACATACATACATGCATACATCCATACATCCATACATGCATGTATACATGATTGTTGCAGAAGGGAAGCTTCACGCAAGGTAAATATTTTAATTAAAGATCTATCTTTGTCTCTCACTCTCTATTTCTCTCTCTTTGCCTGGATTATCTTTGTTATCGTATTCTTGGGTAAAATTGTGCACTAGAGGCGAAGAGAAGTCGTTGAATGACCAAAGGTGTGTATATGGGTGAGGTCAAGATGAAGGTAAGTACGAAATAATTATAAAAGTTAAACACACAATTTGACAAGTTCATTTCTCTAATTTTGATAGATAGGTAAAAGTTTCAATTTTTCTTTAGTGAGATGATTTGACGTGCTTCTTCGGATTTCGTAAGGTATTCATACGTATATACATACATACATACATACACCCATCCATCCATCCATCCATACATACATACATGCATACATCCATACATGCATGTATACATGATTGTTGCAGAAGGGAAGCTTCACGCAAGGTAAATATATTAATTGAAGATCTATCTTTGTCTCTCACTTTCTATTTCTTTCTCTTTGTCTGGACTATCTTTGTTATCGTATTCTTGGGTAAAATTGTGCACTAGAGACGAAGAGAAGTCGTGGAATGACTAAAGGTGTGTATATGGGTGAGGTCAAGATGAAGGTAATTACGAAATAATTATAAAAGTTAAACACACAATTTGACAAGTTCATTTCTCTAATTTTGATAGATAGGTAAAAGTTTCAAAATTTCTTTAGCGAAATGATTTAAGGTGCTTCTTCGGATTTCGTAAGGTATTCATATGTATATATATACATACAATGTATAAATACATACATACATACATACATACATACATACATCCATCCATACATACATACATGCATACATCCATACATGCATGTATACATGATTGTTGCAGAAGGGAAGCTTCACGCAAGGTAAATATTTTAAATGAAAATCTATCTTTGTCTCTCACTCTCTATTTCTCTCTCTTTGCCTGGACTATTTTTGTTATCGTATTCTAGGATAAAATTGTGCACTAGAGGCGAAAAAAAGTCGTAGAATGACCAAATGTGTGTATATGGGTGAGGTTAAGGTGAAGGTAAGTAAGAAATAATTATAAAAGTTAAACACACAATTTGACAAGTTCATTCCTCTAATTTTGATATATAGGTAAAAGTTTCAAAATTTATCTAGCGAGATGATTTGAGGTGCTTCTTCGGATTTTGTAAGGTATTCATACGTATTATACATACATACAATATATAAATACATACATACATACATACATACATACATACATACATACATACATACATACATACATACATACACGCATACATACATACATACATACATCCATCCATCCATCCATACATACATACATACATGCATACATCCATACATGCATGTATACATGATTGTTGCAGAAGGAAAGCTTTAGGCAAGGTAAATATTTTAATTGAAGATCTATCTTTGTCTCTCACTCTCTATTTCTCTCTCTTTGCCTGGACTATCTTTGTTATCATATTCTTGGGTAAAATTGTGCACTAGAGGCGAAGAGAAGTTGTGGAATGACCAAAGGTGTTTATATGGGTGAGGTCAAGATGAAGGTAAGTACGAAATAATTATAAAAGTTAAACACACAATTTGACAAGTTCATTCCTCTAATTTTGATAGATAGGTAAAAGTTTCAATTTTTCTTTAGTGAGATGATTTGACGTGCTTCTTCGAATTTCGTAAGGTATTCATATGTATATACATACATACAATGTATAAATACATACATACATACATCCATGCATACATATATACATACATACATACATACATACATACATCCATCCATCCATACATACATACATGCTTACATTCATACATGAATGTATACATGATTGTTGCAGAAGGGAAGCTTCACGCAAGGTAAATATATTAATTGAAGATCTATCTTTGTCTCTCACTTTCTATTTCTCTCTCTTTATCTGGACTATCTTTGTTATCGTATTCTTGGGTAAAATTGTGCACGAGAGGCGAAGAGAAGTCGTGGAATGACCAAAGGTGTGTATATGGGTAGGTCAAGATGAAGGTAAGTACGAAATAATTATAAAAGTTAAACACACAATTTGACAAGTTCATTTCTCTAATTTTGATAGATAGGTAAAAGTTTCAAAATTTCTTTAGCGAGATGATTTAAGGTGCTTCTTCGGATTTCGTAAGGTATTCATATGTATATACATACATACATACATACATACATACATACATACATATATACATACATACATACATACATCCATCCATCCATCCATACATACATACATGCATACATCCATACATGCATGTATACATGATTGTTGCAGAAGGGAAGCTTCACGCAAGGTAAATATTTTAATTGAAAATCTATCTTTGTCTCTCACTCTCTATTTCTCTCTCTTTGTCTGGACTATCTTTGTTATCGTATTCTAGGATAAAATTGTGCACTAGAGGCGAAAAGAAGTCGTAGAATGACCAAATGTGTGTATATGGGTGAGGTCAAGATGAAGGTAAGTACGAAATAATTATAAAAGTTAAACACATAATTTGACAAGTTCATTCACCTAATTTTGATAGATAGGTAAAAGTTTCAAAATTTCTTTAACGAGATGATTTGAGGTGCTTCTTCAGATTTCATAAGGTATTCATACGTATATACATACATACAATGTATAAATTCATACATACATACATACATCCATACATACATACATACATGCATACATCCATACATGCATGTATACATGATTGTTGCAGAAGGGAAGCTTCATGCAAGGTAAATATTTTAATTGAAGATCTATCTTTGTCTCTCACTCTCTATTTCTCTCTCTTTGCCTGGACTATCTTTGTTATCGTATTTCAGGGTAAAATTGTGCATTAGAGGCGAAGAGAAGTCGTGGTATGACTAAAGGTGTGTATATGGTGAGGTCAAGATGAAGGTAAGTACGAAATAATTATAGAAGTTAAACACACAATTTGACAAGTTCATTCCTCTAATTTTGATAGATAGGTAAAAGTTTCAAAATTTCTTTAGAGAGATGATTTGAGGTGCTTCTTCGGATTTCATAAGGTATTCATACGTATATACATACATACAATGTATAAATACATACATACATACATACATACATACATCCATCCATCCATACATACATACATGCATACATCCATACATGCATGTATATATGATTGTTGCAAAAGGGAAGCTTCACGCAAGGTAAATATTTTAATTAAAGATCTATCTGTCTCTCACTCTTTATTTCTCTCTCTTTGCCTGGACTATCTTTGTATTGTATTCTAGGGTAAAATTGTGCACTAGAGGCGAAGAGAAGTCGTAGAATGACCAAAGATGTGTATGTGGGTGAGGTCTAGTTGAAGGTAAGTACGAAATAATTATAAAAGTTAAATACACAATTTGACAAGTTCATTCCTCTAATTGTGACAGATAGGGAAAATTTTCAAAATTTCTTAAGCGAGATGATTTAAGGTACTTCTTCGAATTTTTGTAAAGTATTCATAGGTATATAAATACATACAATGCTTAAATTCATAGATAGATACATACATACATACAAACATATACGCATGCGTGCATGCATGCATGCATGCGTACATACATACATACATGCATGCATCTTGCATAATAGACACATACATACATACATACATACATACATACATATACACATACACATACATACATACATATGCGTTCCAGAGTCGTGGGTTTAAAAAAGATGAGGGATTGGAGTTATGGTGATGATACTGATGGCCAAATATTTTTTCAAACTCGAGGCAAATAACTGACGCTTTTTGGTTTCTCACTCTTCTTCATTTTGGTTGTTTGGTCGTCTCGTGCCATACTCCCTTATGGATTACTACTTCTCAAGGTATATCTCTTTTACTCTAGTTGAATTATTTTCCATTAGGTATATCACTTTCACTCTAGTTGAATTATTTTCCATTATCTTTTGAACTGTTTTATTCAAAATTTTATGAGCATAAAAAATGGAGTGCCTTTGCGTTTATATACATTTAAATTGATTAAAATATTTGTAAGTATAATCAAGTTTATTGTACTATCCACGCTGTTAAAAATGTAAAATATTTTAGTTATTTCACTTAAAATATAATCACTTTAATATTTTATCTTGTTTCTATATTTGAAATTAGTAGGTACTATCTTATACCGAACATTTTTTATCAATAGATGCTATCATTTGAAGATGTTAGGAAATTCTTTTACAGCAATCTTGGAAGACAGAACAAAAGGGAGTATGTACTTGTTTGGCTAAATATTGTAATATATTTGTAAGAATCAATTCTTGTATTCTTCATTCTAAGGTACTCTCATCTAATTATTTTTTAAATTTGCTAATAATTTTAGGGATGAATTAGAAAAAATTAAAGTCCAACAGAAGCATGAATGATTGTTGCGGAAGGGAAGTTTCAAGCAAGGTAAATAATTTAATTGAAGATCTCTCTCTGTCTCTCGCTCTCTATTTTCCTTTTTGCCTGAATTCTCTTGGTTAGCATTCTAGGGCAAAATTGTTCACTAGAGGCGAAGAAAATTTGTGGAATGACTAAAAGATGTATATGTGGGTGAGGTCGAGATTAAAGTAAGTAAGAAATAATTATAAAGGTTAAACACACAATTTGACAAATTCATTCTTCTAATTTTGATAGATAGGTAAAAGCTTCAATATTTCTTAATCGAGATGATTTGAGATGTTTCTTTGAAATTTCATAAGGTATTCGTACGTATATACATACATACAATGTATAAATACATACATACATACATACATATACGCGTACATACATACAAACATCCATGCATGCATGCAAACTAACATACATCCATCCATACATGCATGGATGCATACATACATACATACATACATGCATGCAAACTAAAAGACACATACATACATACAAACATTCATTCATACATACATCTATACATACATATATACGCGTTCTAGAGTCGTGAGTTTAAAAAAGATGAGACATTGGAGTGATGGTGATGATACTGATGGTGAAGTATTTTTTCAAATTCGAGGCAAATAGCCGAGGCTTTTTGGTTTCTCAGTCTTCTTCATCTTGGTTCTTTGGCCGTCTTGTGCCATCATCCCTTATGAACTACTAATTTCTCAAGGTATAACTTTTTCATCCCAGTTGAATCATTTACAATTGTCTTTTGATCTTTTTTATTTAAAATTTTATCATAATAAAAAATAGAGTATTTTTGTCTTTATATTCTCATTTACAATGACTAAAATTTTTTTTAACCATAATAAAAATTTATGCTACTATTCACTCTGTTAAAAATATAAAATATTTTAGTTATTTCACTTACAATAGAATCACTTTTATATTTTATCTTATTTCAATATTTTGAATTAATAGATACTGTTTTATACCAAACATTTTATATTAATATATTCTATCATTTTCATGATGTTAGGAAGTTCTTTTGCAGCACTCTTGGACAATAGAACAAAAAGGGGTATGTACTTGTTTGGTTAAATATTGTAATATATCTATAAGAATCAATTCCTGTATTCTTCATTCGAGAGTATTGTTATCTAATTATTTTTTAAACTTGCTGGAATGGATATTTGAGCCTCCACAATTTTAGCTACGAGATAAAGTCAAAAAAGGATTCAGACACTAATAAGAGATAGACTCAGACTCCTAAAAGGAAATAGACTCGGGCTCCTAAAAGGAAAAAGTTTCACAAGACAAATTGGATTCTTTCACTCCAAGGAAATAACCTCTATAAATAACCTAGAAGAGGTAAAAAAAAAACTCAACTTGATTCACTTCTTCTTTATATACATTTACTCTCAGATTGCTATACTAACTTTGGCATTGGAGACTCCACAGGGCAACTAGTGCCGCTCCTTCATTTGTTGCAGGTGATCAGTGTGGTTGGTTGTGTCAAACACGTCCTTAACAGTGGCGCCGTCTGTGGAACTTTTTGCAGACTTAAAAGTGATTTTCACACGTCAACTATCACGCGATCACATGCAAATCGCAATCATCTCCAAAAGTATGGACTACTACCTTTTTTGGTTTCCCAGTTTTCTTTATTTTGGTTCTTTGGCAGACTCATGTCATCCTCCATTATGGACTACTGCTTCTTTAGGTATCTTTTTTATCCCAATTGAATTATTTACCATTTTCTTTTGATCTATTTTATTTAAAATTTATCAGCGTAGTTAAAAAAAATGGAGAATTTTAGCTTTTTATTCGTTTACAATAACTAAAGTATTTGTAACTATAATGAAATTTATAGTACTACCCACGCTGTTAAAAATAATTTTTTTTTAGTTATTTCACTTACAATAAAAATCACTTTTATGTTTTATCTTATTACAAATATTTGGAATTTATAGGTACTATCTTATACCGAACATTTTATATTAATAGATGCTATAATTTTCAAGGTGTTAGGAAATTCTTTTGCAACAATCTTGTGACAAAACAAAAGGGGGTATGTACTTGTTTAGTAAAATATTGTAATATGTATGTATAAGAATTAACTCTCCTAGTATTTTTCATTGGAGGGTTAGTGATTTGCTATATTTTCTTCTCTTTTTTTTTTTTTTTTCATTTTTTGCATCTCATATTTTGTGGTACACTCATTTAATTATTTTTTAAAACTTGTTAACGATTTTAGGGATGAATTAGAATAAATTAACATACAACAGTAGCCTGATTGATTACTGCGGAATGGAAGCTCTACGCAAGGTCAATAACTTAAGTGAAGATCTCTCTCTCATTTCTCTCTTTACTTGAACTCTCTTGGTTATTGTATTATAGGGTGAAATTATGCAGTAGAGATGAAGAAAATTTGTGGAATGACTAAAGGTGTGTATGTGGGTGAGGTTGAGATAAAAGTAAGCAAGAAATAATTAGAAAAGTTAAGCACACAATTTGACATGCTCATTCTACTAATTTTGACAGATAGGTTAAAACTTCAATATTTCTTAAGCGAGATGATTTGAGGTGCTTCTTTGGATTTTTGTAAGGTATACCTATGTATGTATGGATTTTTGGGACCATACAAATATACATATATACATACATACAATGCATAAATATATACATACATACATATACACATGCATGCATGCAAACATACATACATACATCCATCCATGCATGCATGCAAACTAACATACATACATACATACATGCATGCATGCATGCAAGCTAACATACATACATACATACATACATACATACATGCATATATTCATACATTCTTGCATCTAAACATACATACATAAATATCATACATTTATGTAGGCATGCTAACATAACATGCATACATACCTAAACACATACATGGTTGCGGCAAAAAGTCGAGGCTTTTTGATTTCCTAGTTTTCTTTATTTTGGTTCTTTGATCGTCTCTTGTCATCCTCTGTTATGGAGTACTACTTCTTTAGGTATCTTTTTCACCTAATCGAATTATTTGCTAGTTTCTTTTGATATGTTTTATTCAAAATTTATCAGCGTAGTTAAAAAAATGGAGTTTTTTTTAATCTTTGTATTTGTTTACAATAACTAAAATATTTGTAACTTTAATGAAATTTATAATACTACCCACGCTGTTAAAAATAAAAAATATTTTAGTTATTTCACTTACAATAAAAATTACTTTTATATTTTATCTTATTACAAATGTTTGAAATTTATAGATACTATCTTATACCAAACATTTTATATTAATAGATGCTATCATTTTCAAGGTGTTAGTAAATTCTTTTACAACAATCTAGCATGGACAAAACAAAAGGGGGTACGTACTTGTTTGGTTAAATTTTGTGATATATCTATAAAAATCAACTCTCCTAGTATTTTTCGTTGGAGGGTTAGTGATTCGCTATATATTTTTTTTTTACATTTTTTACATCTCATATCTTGTAGTACTCTCATTTAATTATTTTTTAAACTTGCTAATGATTTTAAGAATGAATTAGACGAAATTAACGTACAATAGTAGCGCATGATTGATTGCTGTGGAATGGAAGCTCCACGCAAGGTCAATAATTTAATTAAGGATCTCTCTCTCGCTCGCTCTCTATTTCTCTTTTTGCCTGAACTCTCTTGGTTATCGTATTTTAGGATAAAATTGTGCACTAGAGGCGAAGAAAAGTCGTGGAATGACTAAATGTGTGTATGTGGGTGAGGTTGAGATGAAAGTAAGTAAGAAATAATTATAAAGGTTAAACAAACAATTTGACAAGTTCATTCCTCTAATTTTTTACAGATAGGTAAAAGCTTCTGTGGAAGACATATTTCACTCCTACGCATTCCCGACCTCCTGCAACCAAAAAGTAAGAGAGCTGGGAGTTAAAAATGGACTCTCTTATGCCTAAGTCAGTAATGATATGAGTAGTTTTAGAGCCAAAATGTTCTCAATAGTTGGCACCGTCTGTGGCATATTCAGTTATCTTGCAATCAGCGTGCTTTTCACATATCCACCACCACTTGATTTTAGGCAACTAGAGATAAGGTGGAGACATTGCGAAACATGGAAGGGAGGCTTGCAGAAATTGAAGAATGGTGAGGAGGCTCACCACCAAGGTCGAATTGTTACGAAAGGAGAATGAGTTCTCAAGGCGAAGAACGGGCCATTAGGAGAAGACGCAACGCCCAGTTAGACTGACAGGGTGGAGATGGAGGCTAACAGCGCGGGCATGGGCAAAGCCCCTTAGGAGAACGAGGAAACAAAGAAGATGCACCATGATCTGCACAACCTGATGGATAAATACAAGGAAATGGCCAAGAAGATATGAACCTCGTCTTCAGTTGATCAGTTGTTGACCAGCACCAACTTACCACACACCTTGGAGATTATAGTTGTATTGCTACCATAGAAATTCAAGGTCCCATCATGTATGTCGGTTCCAAGGATCTGGTGGAACACTTGGAGACTTTAAGGCCCACATGACTCTCCATGGACTCCCAAGAGAGATCTCATGTAGAACTTTTCCTTTGATGTTAAAGGGAGCAGCACGGAATGGTTTGGAGCACTGTAACCAAACTCCATTGAGAATTTTGAAAGAACTAGGTAGGCAGTTCATCACTCAGCTATGGCCAGATGACGGCAGAGAGAGCCAGCAACGTACCTATTGAAGGTGAAGCAAAGGGAGGATGAGAGTCTGAAAGCATATTTGGCACGATTCAATAAGGAAAGAATGGCCAATGACGACCAAGACGAGAACATCATGCTAGCAGTGCTACTCGGGGGGATTTGGCCAAGGAGTCCTTTTATGACCAAGTTAGTAAGGAAAACCCCATCCACTTTGAGGAAATTTATGGATCGGGCGGATGACTTTGTAAATACTAAAGATACGTTGATTGCCTTCACTGCCAGTAGGACTGTTCATCCGACCCGATCCGGCATTTACCATTTCCGACCTGACAAGGCCCAATACCGATTACCCGTTTAGGCATTTAACCGATTACCCGAGCCTAATAAGTTTTTGGAAAATCGGGTATTCCGATCCATTTTCCTCTTTTTTTTTTTCCTATTATATATATACACTAAAAAAATAGTCAGCAACATATACACACACACACACACACACACACACAAAGGCCAGTACGCTTATGCTGACAGTATTTATATATAATGTCATGTTAAGTTGGAATCAAAGCTAATTTAGTAAAGGAGATAGAGAGATCAGGGTAGTACTGGAGATCAAAGCTAATTTCTTGTTGTTTGAAGATCTCCCAAGAGAGATAAAAGGGTTGTTTGATGGTAGATGGGGTTGTAAAAAATAAAAATAAAAATAAAATACAGGGCATTAATATTGGCCATTCTTGTTTTCATCATACGCTACCCATTCCTGAAACATTTGCACAATTCCACTTCCAACATTTGATTCCTATTCCATTGGATGCCTTGTGCAGGCTTGCAAAGAAAAAAAGAAAGATATAAAGTAATCTTGATCCAACACATCTGTTAGAAGTGGAAAACAAGAACTTGAAGTGATTCTCATTCAATTGACTTGCTGATACAAGGTTCAGCTACAAATATATATACATTACAGAAAACAGAAAAGAAAAAGGAAGATTTTATGGCCAAAGTTTCTGAAACACCCACTTTCCCCTTCTTCTCATTCCCACTGCACCCCCTTTGCAACACATCATATTTTATACACTCCACTACAACACCCAGACCCATAAATAAATACAAAAAAGTCCAAAAGCCCAAGTGATTTTTCTCCCTGTTACAATCGAAGATACAATGAGCTTTTCTGGGTCCCAGAGCAAAGAAATAAGTAATTTAGTTTTGGCAACTAGCAAGGAAAGAGAGTTTAGATGAGAAATCACTAAGGTATTGGGGTCCTCTTTATAACTTTCTCCTATTTGAAAAGGGTTCAATATATAATAACAACATATCACAAAGTTGTCAAAAGCATTAAACACCATCCATGATTTCAAATTATCTCTTGAAATATCCTAAGTAAGCTAGGCCCTGCATAGAACTCTTTAAGAGACTTATGAATCTAGGTCTCTATATTTATGTAGTCGAATTGAATGATTTAATACAAAGAGACAACATTAAACATTGATGTAAAAATACAACCCCTAGGCCCTAAGACAGCCTTCTGCTGGAAACCCAATACAAACCCTAACAATAACACCTCATAATTAACCCACCTAATCAAATAAATCACCAAGTGTTTTTCCTTACCTTGGATGAGTTTTTTTTGGTGCTTTTAGAGAAAGCTTCCACGATCTAACCACCACAGATAGCGAGCAAGAGAGACTGAGTTAGAGAGTGACTGAGTGAGAAACACAGAGAGAGAAAGCTGCGAGATAGTTTTTTTTATGCTGGGTCTGTGAGAGAGATGCAAGAGACTAGAGAGAGAGCTGAGTCTGCAAGAGGCTTCAGGTTCAAGCGAGAGAGAGAGGGACTGAGGGAGGCAGACGGTGAACAGTCTTCAACAAGAGAGGAGAAAATGATATTATATATCTTAGGCAAAAACGACCTCATTTTTGTGTGTAATGCGGGTATCGGTTAATAACCGATTGTTTTTAAAACGGTTCAAGAATTTCCATTTCTGATACAGAAGTTAACGGTTCGGGCAATTTCGGGTCGGGTCGAGAAAACAGAAATAGTTTTCGGCTGGCTTTTTTGTTCAGTCCTAACTGCCTGGGCGAAAGGAGGAGAGTACGTCAAAAGAGGGCCTTAGGAAGACCCAAGAAAGCAGTCAAAGGCCTAGAAAGAATCAGTACGAGAGAAAATAAGAAACGTTCACGGACGATATAACAGTAGCCATGTACACTATTCTAGTGTGCAAGATCAGGACAAAACGAAGAAAACTAGGCATGATGAAGAACGAGGGTGGCGGACGCAAAGGTACTGTACATACCACAGGGTGACTGGTCACCAGACTGAGGATTGTCATACCCTCAAACAAAAAATTGAAGAGATGAAGGGTAACAGAAAGCTAGATCGCATTGTTGCCGAAAAAACCTCTTTGCCACGGCATTCAAATGACAAGAGACAAGAGCGTAAGCTTAGATGAAGCGAGAGCCCTAGGAGGGGAGAATCACCTAAGAGGGCGAGGAGATCACATGAATCGAGAAATCACTCACCTAGGCAAGATACAGACAGGAAAAATCTGCCTTTAGGAGAGTTCCATACCACAGCTAGGGGTTATGCAGGAGGTGGCCCAACCTCATTGGGAAGAAAGGTGGCTTATCAAATAGTTGCGGGTGCATACCTCGCCCCCAATTTCTTTTGGCGATGAAGGCTCTTGAGGGATGGTATACCCACATGATGACGCACTGGTGGTAATGATATTGGTAGCAAATTACACGACGAGGAGGATATTAATAGATAATGGAAGTTCGGGTAACATCCTATTCTAGGATGCTTTCACGAAGATGGAATTAAGTATGAGTCAACTTTGCCTAGTGCCAACCACATTGAAGGGGTTCATAGGAGACTCAGTCCAACCATGGGGTCCATTACACTACCTGTGTCAGTTCCCAATAGGAACTGACCCTTACCTCACCACCACGCTGACTGAGTTCTTAATGGTAAGAACGCAATCACCATATACTACCATTATAGGCCAGCCAACATTGAATACCTTGAGAACGATCACATCCACTTACCATCTGAAAATGAAGTTTTTCATGAAAGCAGGAATTGGCGAAGTACGTGACGAACAGGTACTTGCCTAAGAGTGCTATGTATAGGAACTGAAAAAAGGAAAGCGGGATGTACAAATGGAAGAGTTGTGGGAATATGGTGATGGGACCTTTCCGCCTGAAGTTTTCATGATGGAGGCAGAAACAAGGGATGAGGAAACGCTGAGACAAGGAGAAGTTGATGAGCCATTGGAACTCATTCCCTTCGACCGAACTCAGCTGGATAACCACGTGAGGATTGAAACTACAACGGTGAGGGAAGAAAGGACTCGGCTAATACAACTTTTCTTGGAGCACAAAGACATCTTTGCATGGAATTAGCAAAGAGGTGATAGAGCACTGACTGAACGTTAACCCAGACATAAGGCCCGTTAAGCAAAAGAAGAGGAATTTTAGCACCGAGAAGTACAAAGCAATAGCAAAAGAAGTGGATCAACTATTGGCAGCAAGATTTATCAGGGAGGCTTAGTACCCAGAATGGTTGTTAAACGTCATCTTGGTAAAGAAGTCCAACGGCAATTGGCAAATGTGTGTAGATTTCATGGACCTCAACAAAGCATGCCCAAAAGATAGCTTCCCTCTTCCCAGGATATATCTAATAGTCGATGCCACGGCAAGTCATAAGGTGTTGAGTTTCATGGACGTGTACTCCGAGTATAGCCAAATCAAAATGGGCCGTGCTAACCAAGATAAGACGGCCTTCATAACCAATTTGGACCTATATTGTTATATGGTCATGCCTTTCGGACTGAAGAATGTAGAAGCAACTTACCAAAGGCTAGCCAACAAAATGTTCAAGAATCAGATAGGCTGGAACATGGAGGTATATATGTGGACGACCTTTTGCTGAAGAGCATGGAGTTTGGGCAATATTTGGAAGACTTGAAGGAAGCTTTTTGTGTGCTGCAACAACACAAAATGAGGCTCAACCCAACAAATTGCGCGTTTGAGGTTCAGTCGGGCAAGTTCTTGGGCTTCATTGTGTCTCAGAGAGGCATCGAATTGAATCCCGAGAAACTCAGGGCGATCATCGAAATGAAACCGCTCACAACTCTTAATGAAGTCCAAATATTGGCAGGGAGAATAGCGGCCCTCAACAAGTTCGTGTCCCGTTCAACGGAAAAGTGCATCCCTTTTTTTGACGTAATAAAGAAGGCCCAAGAATGGGATGCATGATGTGAGGAAGCATTTGCGCAGCTGAAAGAATACCTAACCCACCCACTGTTGCTTAGTTAAACCATGCAGGGAGAACCCTTGTCACTGTATCTGCCCGCCACCCTAGATGTGGTTTCCACCGCTCTAGTCAGAGATGAGGGTATGGAGCCAAGAAAAGATATCCAAAGTTAGAGTTGATCGCCTTCACCCTATTGACGTCGGCACGGCAGTTACGCCCTTATTTCCAAGCCAGCCCCATAAGGGTTATCACTTCCACACCCTTGCAAAAAGTGCTTCAAAGGCCTAACACTTCGGGGCGACTGGTGAAATGGTCCATCGAGTAGAGCAAGTATGAAATCAGTTATGTTCCCAGAACCACTATTAAAGGACAAGTCTTGGCCAATTTTGTTGCAGAACTAACAAACTTCCCCAAGGAGACCAAAGGCACTGGAGAAAGAACCATGGCTAGTACATGTCGATGGTTCATCCTGTCAGGCAGGAGGAGGCATGGGCGTCCACATGATAACTGACAATGGTGCAAAGTCATTTCAGACTGTTCGATTGAACTTCAAGGTGACAAACAATGAAGCGAAGTACGAGGCGATGCTCATGGGATTGGTCGTAGCCAAAATATCAGAGGGAAGGTCGATAATAATGAAAGCGGACTCCCAGGTGGTAGTTGGCCAAATCACGGGAGAATATTCATCATGTCCAAGAGAAATCCAATCAGTTCTAGTATTTTCGGATCAAACGGATTCCCAGAAGGGATAATTGGAAGGCAGATCGGTTGGCACAAGCGGCATCGACAGGGCAAGAGTAGATGTTGCCATGGAAAGTAACCCTCAGAATAGTATACATGGCAGCAATAGGGGAGGAAGTTCTTGGGATCTAAGGAAGCTTGCCAGGATGGGCAGATGACATTACCAGGTACTTGAAGGATAGGGAGCTACCCACGTCCCGGGAGGAGCCGAAGAAAGTTAGAAATAGGGCAGCTCAATTCACCTTGATAGACAAAGCATTATACAAGCGGGAGCCCATTGCTAATATGCATAGAAAAGGAGGAGACTGAGTACTTGATGAGGGAGATACATGGAGGCGTTTGTGGGAACCAATCAGGAGGAAGATCATTAGTGGCAAAAGTCATGAGAGCAGGCTACTATTGGTTTAACTCCTTGCAAGATTCAAAGGAGTTCGTGAAAAATGTGTTGAGTGCCAGGTTCACGCACTAGTCCTAAACATGCCCCCTGAAGAACTGAGGTCGATAACGGCCCCATGGTCATTTGCCCAATAGGGGATAGATTTGGTCGGCCCTATGCGTTCGAGCAAAGGGAGAACCAAATTCATCATTGTCTCTGTCGACTATTTCACAAAGTGGGCAAAAGCCGAAGCAATGATGATGGTAACTGCTCAAAGTGTGACAAAGTTCATATGGAAGAAAATAGTGTGCAAATTCAAGATACAGCAAAGCATCATCTCCGACAATGGCAAGCAATTTGATTCAGAGCATTAACGTAGGTGGTGCTCAGAACTCTGGATCAAAGTCAAATACTCATCTCTCGGACATCCACAGGCAAACTGACAAGTCGAAGCAATCAAGAAAGCCATTGTAGGGATATTAAAGAAGAAGGTAGTTGAAAAGAAGGGGGCGTGGGTGGACGAACTCCCTGAGATCTTATGGGCATACAGAACAACGCCCAAAACGTCAACAGGAGAAGCTCCTTTCGCCCTCGCCTAGGGAACCGAGGCCATGATACTAGTAGAAGTGGGAATGCCAATCCATAGGAAGCTTCACTTCAACGCTGATGAAAATGGAAGAAAATTGGAAGAGCACCAAAACCTGCTAGAAGAAAAGAGAGGGAATGTCGAGACAAGGGTGACATCCTACAAGAGGAAGACAAAGTAGTATTTCAACAAGTGAGTAAGACTTAGGTCCTTCAAGGTTGGCGACTTGGTGTTAAAAAAGACTGGGGTGACCACTGCAAAAGAAGGAAAGCTAGGCCCAAGATGGGAGGGGCCATACGTGGTCACAGGTACTGTTTGCCTTCGAGCCTATTGCCTAAAGGATATAGCAGGACGTGAATTGCCTCACCCGTGGAATGCCAAACATTTAAGAAAGTTCTATGTTTAAAATATTGTTATGCCTAAGACATTCTTCATGAAATATTATTCTTGCTGAAGGATTTTGTCTTGGTAAGCTCAAGTTATTCATATTGTACTCTTGTTCTTATTATTATCTTAAATGCTCTAAAACCCTCACCAAGGTTACGTGGTCAAGCAACCCTCCCGCTACACCTTCTCGCCAATACTAAGCGGTCGAGTAACTCTCCCGCCATACTCCACTTGCCAAGGTTATAAGGTCGAGCAACTCCCCGCTACACCTACTCACCAAGGTTACACAGTCAAACAACTCTCCCATTACTCCTGCTCGCCAATGCTAAGCGGTCAAGCAACTCTCTCGCCATACTCCACTGGCCAAGGTTATGCGGTTGAACAATTCTCCCGCTACACTCGCCAAGGTTACATGGTCGAGCAATTCTCCTACTACCACTGTTTCAAATATCGTACCTTACCGGCCGGTATGGCCGGTATTTGCCGTACTAGCCACTGGTCCGATACAGGTATTGTATATGTTTCGTACCAGCCAATATTTCGGCCTTCATTTTTTTTTTTTTTTTCATTTTTTCAAACTACAAACTCATTTTTTGACCCTCAATGCAAACTAGACTATTTATAATATATATATATATGTATTTATATATAATTTATTCATATATAGACTATTATTTTGAAATATAGTTTATATATATTTATATATATAATTTATTCATATATCAACTATCCTAAAATGGTACATAAAGCGGTACCAGTACCAAAATATTTCGTTTCAGTGCCTTGACCGGTACGACATCCGGTATTGTAACACCCCGCTCCCCAATAAAGACATTTTAGAATTTTTGGGGAGCCAGTGTGCTACTACTGAACTTAACTAAAACTTTTTCTTTTAAATAACGAGCCAGATGCAAAAGATTCCATAATTAAAATAAAATTTAATTAATACTTAAAATCCAATATAGAGTTTGCGGAAGCACTTATTTAAAAAAAATATACGGAAGTCTCATGTGCTTATCAAAATAATCTACTGAAATCTTAAACCATAAAAGCTAATCATATCATAATCTGTCTAGGCCTCTGTCTCGCCTCCCGGGGTCAAGTCCTGTCCTGCAGTCTCATCTTCATAAATTTCATCACCTGGGGTGGTTTAAAAACATGAAAACAAACTAAAATGAGTCGAATACTCAATAAACACACATCATACAGTAAACATAATAAACATAAGGTTTCTTGAAAAACGTGCTTACTTATAAATACATACGTAAATAACATGAACATGAGCTTATCTTTCACTTGTCATAGGCCGTTACCCACTGTTGACCCCCGTGAGTTAGGGTTAGCGAATCTAAATAGATTCTGATTCCGCCCGTGGCCGCGGATTGTGGAATCCATACATAAGGAAGACATACTGGGTGCACTACCAGCATGTACGACCTGGCAATGCAATATGCCCATATCATAGGTATCGTTTTCATATCATAACATAGGCCGTTACGTATCTTATCATTCATATTTCATCATACTCATACTTGCATACTTGTCATATCATAGATTTCAAAAGAAATCACATACATACTTGTCATATCATATCATAGATTTCAAATGAAATCGCATTCTTTCAAAACATGTCGTGATGTATGACTTCTCACATAAAATCATGATTTTTCATAAATACTTTAATGCATAGATCTTCACATAAAATCATGCATGGCTTTTCATAAACTATTTTAATGCATAACTCTCACATAAAATTGTAACTTTTCATAAATCTTTTGATGTATAACTTCTTTCATAAAATCATGAATTTTCATAAATAATTTGATGCATAATTATTTACACAAAATCATAGATTTCCCTATTTTTATCATGTCTTGGGTACGTAAAAAGAGGCTTCCAATGAAGGGTATACATGCATAATATTTTTATAAAAGACATGCCGTTTACCGTAAATACGTGTAAGGGTATGATCATGCTACTTACCTTGCAGTGCTACTTCCTGAATCTCATTTCGTAACTCGTCACCGAAGGATACGTGACGGGGGTTGGCTGGACGAGACGACGGTGGTTCTGGGTGGCCAGGAGTGAGGCGACGCGGCTGGTTTACTAGGCTGGGTGGTGCGATGCCGAGAGAGGGAGAGATAGTACAGAGAGAGTTCTGTTGCCGAAGGCAACCGAGAGAGAGAGAGAGAGAGAGGAGGCTGGCGGTGGTTGTGGTTTCTTATGTTTTCTTCTGAAGGTCTCGGCTAGGGGTGGGTTTTATAGGCAAGGAGAAGGGTATTGTGACCATAAGGAGATGGGATAGGATTTGGAATTGAGAGTTTGGTTTCCTAATAGGATTTGGAGTTGAGAGTTTGGTTTCCTAATAGGATTTGGAGTTGAGGGTTTGGTTTCCTAATAGGATTTGGAGTTGAGAGTTTGGTTTCCTAATAGGATTTGGAGTTGAGAGCTTGGTTTCCTAATAGGATTTGGAGTTATTAATTAGAGGATAAGGATGAGGCTTATGGGTGGAGATAGGGAGAAATAATGTTTAAATTCAAAAAAACTAAAATTCTTGTGCTTAAAACAAAAAATCCGTTCATGATAAAATAATAATAATAATAATAATAATAGAAATAACGATATTAATAATAATAATAATAATAATAATAATAATAATAATAATAATAATAATAATAATAATAATAATAATAATAATAATAATAATAATAGTAGTAGTAATGGAGGCTTAATTCTAAGTTAAAAAAAATAATATGTTTGATAAATTATTTTATAGGCTTAAACTCATTTATTGAGTCTAATAAAATTATCCATAATTTATTCTTAAAAAATATAGAATCGGGTCGTTACAGGTATGGTATTCAAAACATTGCCTACTACACATTCTCGCCAATGCTAAGCAGTCGAGCATGTAACAACCCGACCCTAAGATTAGGCCATAAGATAAGTTTTATGTATTTGTTTCATGTAAACTATCAATATTTCATTATTATTATTATTATTTTATTATCATCAGATTTTATAGGATAATTATTTTAGAGTTCTATCTCCATTAATATTCCTAAACCTATACCCACGGTTCCACTCACATTCACATGCACATGCACGTACGCCTCTATTCCTCTCAGTATGTATATCGATCCTCTCAGTGTTTGTATCCTCGTAGGAATGGTTTTCTAAGTGCAGCCAACTCCCAACTCCAAACTCTCGAAAGGCTCACGTTATTTCCCTCCCCCTCACCTATAAAACTACCCCAAGACCCTAGAATTAAACACAAGAAAATCCAGTTCACGTAGGGAAAGAAAACTCACTCTCCAGCAGCCACCGCGATGACTCCACGCCCAGACCATGCATGACCATGAAGGCCCTCCAATAACTATCACACGTACACCAAAACTGTGGCATCTTGCACCCACAACGAGAGCACCATCAGCATGCAGCAATCGGGACTGCGACTCGACGTGGAAACCACCGTAGTCGCTCCAACTGTCCAGACCATGTGCAACCGGGCACGCCACTATGAAGAGTGTTCCACCACCATGACCTCACTTCGAACCACCAAGACGAAGCCATCACCGACCAACCCAGCCCCGGTGAGCCCACTCCCTCCCAGTGAGCACATGACCGCCAGCCAGCCAGCCCAGCCACGTGCTCCTCCTCCCTCTCGGTTGGCTCTACCGTCAGCTCTCTCTCCCTCTCTCAGTGTCGCACCACCACAAGGACTCGCCAGCTGCGCCGTCGTGACCCCCCGCCAGCCGCCAGAGCCACTGCACCGTGCAGCTCCTCCCCTCAGTGAGTATCGGCTCTATCGAACTCCCTATCCCGAGCCTCTGTTTTTCACTAATGATATATGTTGTGTTTTCACCATGTGTTAATTGATAAAATTACAAATATGCCCTTTTAAATCTAGTATATTGAAGGGCTACTTTTATATAAAGACTTATATTTCATGATTAGGTTTAACAATTAAGTTGGGCTTACATTTTAAACTAAATATATTAGCTTTATGTTATTAAGTATTAAATTAATATTGAATTATACTAATAGCCTGCAATAATTTTATATTCAATACTATTAGATTCATCTTTATAAATCGGGTGTTTCCACCAATTGTATCTTTATAAAACTTAGATTTATATATTTATATATATATATATATTAAATAATATTGAAAGATTAGATATTATGTTAATAGTAAATAGGCAGTGGTTAATCATTTATTTTAAATACTTTAAATCTATGGTATGAAATGAACCTCTAATGTTTTTATAATAGATTTTAATATATTTATGCTATTGAAGTTGTAAATTTTTAAAATAAAGAAATATGTTAAGAGTATTAAAATGATATTAATATTTATTAGATTTCTTATAAGATGGAATAATTATGTTAAGAAAGTAAATATATTTTTAAGAATTAAGGTTTTTATGGCTTATTAAAAATAGCCCAAGTATTCTATTAAAGTATAATATGTTATTAGTATTTTTAAGTAATTTAAAATATCCGGATTTATTGATTATGGTGTTAAACAAAAGATTTATTTGACTATCTTCTAGATTATGAATTTAATTAAGTAGATTATTAGTACATGTTGTTTCTAGATAGATTTAGTGATAGTTAATATTGCGTATAGGTGATAAGCTACAAAGTGAGATTCAAGAAGAAGCGTAACGAGGTAAGTTATTTGATCACAAAATTAAGATCATCACAGTTCAACCTATATTTAAATATTATTCAAGCCAGTTCATTGACAACCTTTGTTCATGTACCACTCATGTCATATGCAAACATGTCATCCAACATAGCACACGCTCATGTCATTCCGCATCATGTTCAGATTCATAAAATATAATAATGTATGTATTATGTCATGCATCTCATGGGCATAAGACACGCAAGCTATCTTAAGTTCAAGTGCAAGATAAGATCAGATCAGTTAATCAGATGGCTATTTAGATGCATAGTACCAATGCAGTTCAGTTTCAGGGTGGATGTGCAAGCCACAGACTCTAGCGTGGTTCACCATAGTATGCCAGAATACTATCAGCGGCTCCCCTTGCTGCACAACCTCGCACACAGGGTTAAGTGTGTTGGCCAATCAGTTCAGCCAGTTCAGTCAGTCAAAACAGATCAGTCAGTGAATTTAGATAAATCAGTCATGCATAGCATAAACATCAATATGATCAGTCATGAATTTTAACCTCTCAGCATGAAAATTTTTATTAAAACCTTATGTTTAGTATGTTAACGTTGTGATGGATTTCTTACTAAGTATTCAAATCATTTTAGTTTTTTTCATATTTTTAACCACCCAAGTGAGGATGATGATTACAAGCAAACAGATCAGGATTAGAAGGAACAGCTAATTTAGTTTCAGACCTTCTAGAATAAAATTACTTTTATGACATAATTTTTATTCAGTTTATTCATTAATATTTTTGAAGACATTTTTATCAGACAAAGTTTTATGAAATAAATCTTAATTTCATTTATTAAAAATGAGATCTCTTATCGGGTTTATTTTATGAAAAACACGTGACACTCCTAGCCTACGGAAATGGGGTGTTACAGAGCAACTCTCCCGCCATACTCCACTTGCTAAGGTTACGCGGTCGGGTAACTTTCCCGTTAAACCTACTCGCCAAGGTTACGCAGTAGAACAACTCTCCCGCTAAACCTTCTCGTCAATGCTAAGCAGTCGAGCAACTCTCCCGCTACACCTTCTCACCAATAATAAGGGGATGTAACTGTTCTGCCACACTCCCCTCACCAAGGTCACACAATTAAGGAACTCCCCTAGGCAAGGTTACGACGGCATCTCGGATAAGTTAATTTTATCTTTACTTTTGGTTTCATTGTTTAACTCAACTCCATAAATCAATTAGAGTCGTCCTTAAAAAATAAAAAATAAAAATGCTTTGGTTGTAGGAGGTCAGGAGTGAGTAGCAGTGAAACACGTCCTCAACAACTTCAATATTTCTTAAGCAAGATGATTTGAGGTGCTTCTACGGATTTTTGTAAGGTATACATATGTATATACATACATACAATGCATAAATACATACATATACACATATGCATGCATGCAAACATACAAACATACATCCATCCATGCATGCATGCAAACTAACATACACATCCATACATATATACATGCAAACTAACATACATACATACATACATACATACAAGCATGCATGCAAACTAATATACACACACACACACATACAAACACACACATACAAACATGCATACATACATGCATGCATGCATGCATGCATCTCTTAACATAAATACATTTATGCATGCATGCTAACATACATGCATACATACATAAATACATACATGGTTGAGGCAAAAAGTCGAGGCTTTTTTGGTTTCTCAGTTTTTTTTATTTTGGTTCTTTGGCCATCTCATCTCATCCTCTATTATGAGCTACTACTTCTTTAGGTATCTTTTTCATCCCAGTCGAATCATTTACTATTTTCTTTTGATCTATTTTATTTAAAATTTATCAGTGTACTTAAAAAAATGGAGTGTTTAATCTTTTTATTTGTTTACAATAACTAAAATATTTGTAACTATAATGAAATTTATAGTACTACCCAAGCTACTAAAAATTAAAAAAAATATATTTTTATTATTTCACTTACAATAGAAATCACTTTTATATTTTATCTTATTACAAATATTCTAAATTTATAGATACTATCTTATACCGAACATTTTATATTAATAGATGCTATCATTTTCAAGGTGTTAGAAAATTCTTTTGCAACCTTGGATGACAGAAAAAAGGGAGTATGTACTTGTTTGTTTAAATATTGTAATATATTTATAAGAATCAACTCCTTGTATTCTTCATTGGAGGGTTAGTGATTCAATATATTTTTTTCTCTTTTTTTACATCTCATATCTTGTGGTACTCTCATCTAACTATTTTTTAAAACTTGCTAACAATTTTAGGGGTGAATTAGAAGAAATTAACATATAACAGAAGCATGATTGATTGCTGTGGAAGGGAAGTTTCATGCAAGGTCAATAATTTATTTGAAGATCTAGAGGCGAATAAAAGTTATGGGATGAATAAATGTGTGTATGTGGGTGAGGCCAAGGTGAAAGTAAGTAAGAAATAGTTAAAAAGGTTAAACACATCATTTGACAAGTTCATTCCACTGATTTTTACAGATAGGTAAAAAAGCTCTAATATTTCTTAAGCGAGATGGTTTGAGATGTTCTTTGGATTTTTGTAAGGTATACATACAATTCTTATATACGTACATATATACATATAAGCATGCATACAAACATAGATACACACACACACACACACACACCCATTCATACATACATTCATAGATACATATGGACATACATACATACATACAAACATATATACACACATACATGCATGCACACACACATCCATAAATACAGTACATACATACAACTAACATACAAACATGCATATGTACATGCATACATACATACATGCATGCAAGCAAACTAACATACATACATACATACATACATACATACATACACACACACACACACACACACACACACACACATATATACAGACATACATACGCACACATGTGTGCAATAGTCGTTGTGGGTATCAAAACAAGGAGATTGGAGTGATGGTGATGATATTGATGGCCTAGTATTTTTTTGAACTCGAGACAAATTATCGAGGTATTTTGGTTTCTCATTCTTCTTCATTTTGGTTCTTTGTCCATCTTATGCCATCATTCATTGTGAAAAACTACTTCTCAATGTATCTCTTTTATCCTAGTCGAATTATTTTACTTCAAATTTATCAGCTTAGTTAAAAATGGAATGCTTTTATCCTTTATCTCGTTTACAATAACTAAAATATCTGTAGTTGTAATGAAATTTATATTGCTATCCACGTAGTTAAAAATATAAAATATTTTAGGTATTTCACTTATAATAGAATCACTTTTATAATTCATCTTATTTCAAATACTTGGAATTAATAGATATTATCTTATACCAATTATTTTATATTAATAGATAGTATAATTTTCATGGTGTTGGGGAATTCTATTGCAGCAATTTTAGATGACAGAACAAAATGGGGTATGTAATTGTTTGGTTAATTATTGTGACTTGCTCTATTTTTATTTTTATTTTCTTGCTTCCCATACCTCATGGTACTCTCATCTAATTAATTTTTTAAGCTTGCTAACAATTTTAGGGATCAATGAGAAGAAATTAACTTACAATAGAAGCATGGTTCTCACGCGCGGTCCACATCTGCGCGTGGTCCTCATGCGCAATCCTTCCAGTAGCTTTTCTCGATACATGTGCCAGATCACTAGACTCGCTACCACCATACCTTTGAAATCTGACCTTTGAGACCAGAAAGAGACAAGTGTGTTGCCTTCACGAGCCGTCACATATTTCAAAGTCTACAGAAGTTGGTCCAAACTGTAATCTGTTCTTTTTTGGCATCTATCTTATTGCTTTCTTTTTTTGTTTCCTTATTGTTAATTAAAATAAAAAAGAGTTCATCTCTCAGATGTTTGTCTGTAGAAGTTGAGTTTTTGTTTAGGCAGAGAGTATTGTCTTTTGGACGTTTGCCTGTAAAGAGTATCAGTAGTAGTGAAAATCAAACCAGTTACAAAATGAAATAGTGTATTGGTGGAGCTCCAAATGTATTATTTTGGTTTATGATGTCATGTTTGATATGGAGACATCCCAGAATGTATTCGGTCATGGATGTAAGTTTCTCTAATAAATAAATGATAACAATTTCCCTTAAAAAAAATAGAAGCATAATTGATTGCAGCGGAAGTGAAGTTTCATGGATACATACATACATATATCCATACATACATACATACATACATACATACATACACACACAGACATAAATACATAAATACATACATACATACATACATGCAAACTAACATACATACATACAAAGTGACTTGCTCTATTTTCTTTTTCTTTTCTTTTTTCAATTTTTTGAATCCCATTACTTGTGGTACTCTCATCTAATTCTTTTTTTAAGCTTGTTAACGATTTTAGGGAAGAAAGAGAAGAAATTAACGTACAACAGAAGCATGATTTATTGTTGTGGGGAAGAGATTTCACACAAGGTTATTCATTTAATTGAAGATCTCTCTCTTTCTCTCTCTATTTATCTCTTTGCTAAAACTGTTATTGTATTCTAGGGTAAAACTTTATACTAGTGGCGAGGAAAAGTCGTGGGGTGACTAAAGGTGCATTTGGATGAGCTCAATTTAATGTATAGAAGAACTAGTTGTAACTAGGTTAAACATACCATTTGACAAGTTCATTCCACTGATTTTGACAAATAGATAAAAGCTCATACATGCATGCATACATACATATGCATGCGAGAGTCGTTGTGGGTTTAAAAAGAGGAGATTTTAGTGATGGTGATGATACTGATGTCATCATCCCTTGTGGACTACTATTTCTCAAGTATCTCTTTCATCCCTGTCTAATTATTTATTATTGTCTTTTGATCTATTTTTTTAAAATTTATCAGCATATTATATTAATGTTTTTATCCTTTTACTTCTTTTCATTAACTAAAATATTTTTAATTTTAATGAAATTTTTTGTACTATCCATGCAGTTAAAAATATAAAATATTTTAGTCATTTCATTTCCAATATAATCACATTTCTTTTTTATTTTATACCAAACATTTTATATTAATAGATGCTATTATTTTTAAGGTGTCGGGGAATTCTTTTGCAGCAACCTTGGATGGCAAAACAAAATTGGGTATGTACTTGTTTGGTTAATTATTGCAATATATATGAAATAATATACTCCTTGTATTTTGCATTGAAGGGCTAGTGACTTTCTCTATTTTCTTTTTCTCATTTTTTCATCCCATATACTATCCACGTCGTTAAAAATATACAATATTTTAGTTATTTCACTTACAATAGAATCACTTTTATATTTTATCTTATTTCAAATAATTAAAATTAAAAGATACTATATTATACCAAACATTTTTAATTAATAGGTGTTATCATTTTCAAGGTGTTGGAAAATTCTTTTACAGCATTCTTGGATGGCAAAACAAAAAGGTGTATGTCCTTATTTGGTTAATTATTGCAATATATATGTGAGAATTATCTCCTTCATTGGAGGGTTAGTGACTTGATTTATTTTCTTCTTTGAGATTTTTGCATCCCATATTTTGCGGACTCTCCTCTAAGTTTTTTAAGTATGCTAACGTACAATAGAAGCATGATTGATTGTTGTGAAAGTGAAGCTTCACGCAAGGTCAATCTCTCTCTTGCTCTCTCTCTCTCTCTCTTCCTAAAATCTTTTGGTTATCGTATTCACGAGTAAAATTGTGTACTAAAGGAGAGGAAAAGTCGTGGGGTGACCAAAGGTGTATATGGATGAGGCCCAGATGAATGCAAGTAAGAAATAGGTGCGTGAGTCATTGTGGGTTTAAAGAATAGGAGATTGTTGTAATGGTGATGATGCTGAAGATATTGGAGGTTTGCTAATATTTCTTCGTTTACTATTTTGGTGCAATGCTTGGCCGGGTGTTTTTTCGAACTTGAGATAAATAACCAACGTGTGCGTCCTTGACAAAATTCTCCATAATGCTCGGGCATGAGAACTCTACGATCAAAACTTTTCTCACTGGACTCTGATCGTTGAGTATGAGATCTCTCTAGGTGAGCTTCATGTGAACATTGTGCCTCATATTTTTGAGTCACGCCAGTGGGTCTCATTAACCACTGGTCATCCCACTCTGTCTGTGGAGTTGGTCCAAGAGTTTTACTCCAACATCCATGCCATCTCTAACGATGGTTCTTTTGACGTTATTTTCTGGAACATTCAATTTCGAGTGACTCTGGGCATGTTAGTTGATTTGCTTAACGACCATCATGTGAACAACCCTCCATATCCCTATACCACAACATATCCTCCCAACAAGCCAGCCATAGCCGCATTCTTGTGTGGATATGAGATTAATTGGGATGGTAGGTCACCACTGCATGCCGTTGAATTCCCACATGATTATCTACTTCTTAGTAGGGTCGTCCTCACTAATCTTTACCCTAGTGGCCATCATAGTGATGTCGGCCTTCACAGAACCATTGTCCTTTATGCATTGATCAATGACATTTCCATTGATTTGGGAAGTCATCTATGTAGAGTCATTCTTGAGGCTTTTCAGTCCAACAAAGTACGGACTGGATTACCATTTGCTTGTCTTATCATGCATTGCTTTGTCTCAGTCTGTCACTATTCCTCCGCATGAGCCTAGAATCCCTCTTAAGGCTCCTATTTATTGTAAGACCATTCAGCTGAGTTGGGCACACATTCATCCTCATCCTTTGGATGTTGAGCATCCTTCTACACCCACTTCTCAGCCATCCAGCTCGTCTTGATCACATCGATACTCGCTTTGATAGTTTGGATGCTCGTGTAGATAGCATCGAAGCTCGTCTAGATATGCATGTAACTAGCATTGATGCGCATCTTAATTGCATCGATACTTTTGCTTTGATCATCTGGACGCTCGTGCAAATAGCCTCAATAATGTTGATAGCCTCCAACAGCTAGTGACATGATGCTTCAACGAAATGCAGGAGATACTAGTTGCCACCACTGTTGAGGATGATGAAGATGAGGAAAGTGGTGCGGGTGGTGCGGATTAAGCCCCTTGTCCTTTTGTGACAAAAAAAGGGAGTGATATGTAGGGGAGAATGGTATATGTGTAGGGGGAGTGGTACCATATGGAGTAGGATAGGATACAGCTAGGGGGAGTAGCGGTTAAACAAAGTGAAGTTTTTTTTGTGAAACACAATTTGTTGTGCTGTTGTATTCCTTTATGAAACTCAATGTCTGATTAATTCTTAATGAATATTTTCTTGATGAATTGTTGTGCTTGTCATGTTTATACTCAAATTCTTGCCTTTAAATTTTTTAGCAGATATTGACTACACATGTATGAATATTTCTTGCATATCTATTTTGGTACGTTTATCTATTTGTTAGGTGTTTGCAGAAATATTCTAGTTTGTTCAATACCTGTACTTGAGAATCCTGTGTGGAGTGTGTCAGGATTAGTTCCATGTATAGGTTAGAAGTTTTGTCACTAAAATGCCAAAGGGGGAGATTGTTAATGTAAAAATGAGTGAGTTGGCATATTCATGTGAAAAGCTTTGTTAAATTGTATTGTAACAAGTGTTGAAGTGTGTTAAAATAAAAAGGAGTCAAAGTGAGCTCAACATGGCTCGAGTAGAACTCATACAGAGAATTCGCTCAACAGGCGCTTGACATAGTGCTCGAGCAGAACTCATATAGAGAGTTTGCTCGACAGGCGCTCGACGTGGAACTCGTGCAGAACTCATACAGAGAGTTCACTTGACAAGCGCTCGACATAGCGCTCAAGTAGAACTCATATAGAGTTCGCTCGACAGGCGCTCGACGTGGAACTCGAGCAGTAACCCAAACAGAGAGTTTGCTCAACACTCGCTTGACATGGAGCTCGAGCGATAACTAGACAGAGAGTTCACTCAACCTTCACTCGACATGCAACTCGAGCGACTTTTGAAGTAAATCATGCGCTCAACATACGCTTGAAACGTAGCTTGAGTGAATGTTTAGATTGTCACTTAAACTAGGTTTGAGCGTCATATTCCTTTGTGAGTATAAAATGAAACTTATTTTCTATCCTAAAGTGTGGAGAAATTGAGCTAAATTAGAGCCTCTTTCAAGAGCACTTGAGAGATACTCTCTTCCACATTCAAAGTCGAATCTCTCTTGGAAAATATATCTCCATCATATTATACTCAAGATTAAAAATAGTTGAGTCCACTGGTGTGGATGTATCATTGACTAGAAGGTTTTTGGAGCTGCTATTGATGCAAAAATCGAGAGTTTCTCGTGAGAAGCTATAGAAAGGACGGAGTTCCAGCACTGCATGCGTGTAGAGATCGAGTGGGTCACTCGTGGTGTTGCAAGTCAAGTTTAGCTAGTACAAAGGTTTCGTGAGTGTTTCTAAATTGGTTTTAACAAACTAAAGTTTCAATAGTGGATTTGAGATGGTGACTTACACCAGGAGCGGTTTTAAATTTTAAAGACGTTCTTGAAATGAGTTTTGACTTCGTGACCAAATCTCTGTGTTTTATTCCATTGATTAATTGTTTGTCTAACAATATTTTGAATAGACCATCAAAATTGAATTACACCTATTCACCCCCCTCTAGGTGTTGTGTTGGATAGAACCACTATTTTTTCATATACTATACCATATATTACTAAGCCATACTATAATATATATTACTGTATATTATATACTATATGATATTATATGTATGATATATCATGTGGTGATTTCATATATAAATACTATAATATATAATATTAGTATATCCTAATGATAATATAGTATATTAGTTTTTTTTTTTTATAGTAGCGAATCACCTTCCATTCATTAAAAAGAGGATATACAAATATGACTTAAAAATGAGCCAATTACATACATTAATAGCTTCCTAGCACACTTCTGTGACTGACATGGTCTAAACCAGACGACAGATCTTTAAAGACCTAAGCCTAAGAGATAGCACGACTCTGTCCATGACAGAGTTTAAGTAACCACATAACAAAACTCCATACCCGACTAATTGGAGTATGGAGGGCCAAACCCCATCATCACCACCTAAGCAGAGGGGGGAGAACTCCCTTCGGATGAAGGCACTACATTTTTGAATTTTTATTTTCGAGAAAATAAAGACAAAGCATAAAATAAACTACATTGTGAAAATACTGTAAAAATGAAAATTTCAGTGCAGAAAAAAGGCTGTTGAAGGGAAAACCAACGGCCGATCTTGGAAGAACCAGAGTCGCTAGTTCGGGAACAGCCGCATGTAGCAACGGCAGAGGGTTCTTTGGTGGCGCATGAGGGTCATGCGCAGGCGATCTCCGAAGTCTTCGACCCGTATGCTCTACTCCAATTGAGACCGCATTTGGTGGTTTTGCTTATCAGTGGCTAGGCAACCTCCTAGTGGGGTGCATGTTGGTTGTTGGGCGCCGGAGAGTCCCGAACAGTGATTCTCCCTCTATTTGGCTTGAAAAAACACAAAAAGTAAAATCTAAACACTACGAAGAAGAAACCAGTGAGGTGGAGGGAAGGAGTGAGGGGGAAGGAGCCTAAGCTCCCACCCCCTCTAGCCGATTTTGAAGATTGGGGGTTTAGAGAAAAGGGAGAAGGTTTTTTTCAAGACAGGGCATATTAGTATTGTATAATAGTATATAGTACTATATATATTAGCATATGCTAATTATAATATAGTATATGACATCACTATATTTATATATTTATATATAACCATATATATATAACTATATATAGTAATGTTTGTAAAAAAAATTATAATAATAAATTAAAATGTATAGTGTAGATATTAAACTATAATAAAACATATAGTAATATACATTTGAACGTTATGGCATACCATTCGAATGCTTAATTAGGGATTGAATGTTTTTAGCCCTGAAGAAGCACGTTCAAACATTTCTAGGATTTTTGGCACGTCTGAAATAGTGGCAGGAATGTCTCCTGCCAATCCCTGAGTAATGGAGTAGCATTCAAATGGTACTTTATTACCATTCGAATGTGGGCTCAAAAATTTTTCAAACGGAAAAACATTCGCACTGAATTAATTTTCACGTTCGAACGTATAATATTTATGTTCGAACGGTAAACAACTTAGCAAGGCGAGTAGGCAACAACTTTTTTGCCTTAATAAGAGAAGTTTTAAGTTGGACAATGGCGTTTCGTGCACTTTGAACTTATTACAACGACATTTTTCATCGTAATAACTTCAAAAATTCTACACAAGCTTAAATACCCCACAACACTCCTTATTCTCGTTCATCCTCGTATTCTCCTTCAACCCAGTGCCGCTCCCTCATTTGCTCCCCCACATTCATTCATTCTTCTCCCCACACTACTTCATTCTTCTCCCATTTCAATTAGAGAGAGATAAAGAGTGACATAGAGATAGACATAGAGTGAGTTAGATCGAACTCACATTGAAAAGAGGGTTGTACACGAATTTTTCAAAGGTATGTTCTTTGTTCACTGAAATAGAACGAGTTAGTTTATGTTCACTAATTTTATTGTTTGTTTACATGTTGTGTAGGTGTTTTATTGTGGGTTGAATTTCTTGGAATTGCATTGAAGGTAAATTTCATGTTTTATAGTTTATAGTTTACTCATTATAATTGATGTATTTATGTGTTTGTCGATATTGTGCATGATTTGTGAGATTGTGTTTTAAGGATTGTAGTTTTTGATATTGTTCTGAGTTTGCGTCTGGAATTTGTGTTAAATCCATTCGAACATATATATGTTACCATTCGAAAGGTACTGTTTCGCTCGAAGATACGTTTTATACGTTCGAACGTGAACTTGCATTGAATACAGACTACACATATATAGCAAATATACTTTTTACAAAAATGAATTTACAAGAAAATCGATACTATAAAAACTTGCTTATTAAAAAATAGCTAAAAAATAATTAATAGTTAACATAATAATAATTAATAGTTAAAATAATAGTATAAAATAGTCATATACTTAAAAAATGTCATATACTTAAAAAAATATTAAAAAATACTTAATACTTAAAAAAATATACAAAAACTCTTAATACCTTACTAAAATGTTAACTTATTCTAATAATAATCATATTTACAAGAAAATCACAGCGAAAAGAATAATATTGTATAATATATATATTAAGTTAAAATCTTAATTAATTATTAAATTTAACATAAAGATCAATAATTTTGTTAGATGTTGTTAGATATATTCTCGTATCGTGCATTGTTGTTGTGTATTACTCTCGTATCTTGTATATTTCATCGAAATAAACTTTAGACTCATTCGAGAGTTATCAATTTGGATGAACGAATGGTTGCAAACTCTTGAATTGTCTAGAGTAGACAATTGGGGATTGTAAGATCATTCTTGCAAACTATCCAACTATATTATTAGCGCCCGACATTATAATTTTGGTAAAGTCATCCCTTCTTGTTCTCTGGATATGCAGTTTTGGTGATGGTGCCTCGACGTGTTATTTGTTGGTGCACACAATCAAACAAGCATATTTGGAGAACTATGGGAAGATGCTAGAGAAATTTCGTTGGATGTGATAGATAATACTTGATAGGTTGATGACTATGATCTTTCAATCCCAAATGGGATAAGACCAACTATCCGGTAAAAGGAAGAAATTACATAATATGTTAGATACATGCTTGCTTGTTGATACCCACGTGAGTGTTTGTAATAGGGTATTAGGCATGGATAAGAGTTGAATGCGAGTCAGAGATGACTTGGATGAGGATTACATTCTTTAAGAAACATATATTGATGATGAGTGACATATATTCTATTCCAAATACTTCCACGAAAGTTGACACGAAGTTTGATCGGCTGGAAAGAAACTTTGATATTGACCAAGCAAGACAAAGAAATGATTTTTCTGTGTTTTTCCAACAAGTATGTCCACTTGGTACAGCGCGTGATTATGATTTGTGTGAAAAGAGTTTGAGAAAACTCAGTGGTACGTGCTAAACAATGCCCTGAGATAGAGAGCCACTTGAAATAAGTTGTCATTATTTGTTAATCAATATTGTAATTTAGTTAAAAAATTATAAAAAGATCAATTATTTGTTAATCTTTAATTTCAGTGATCATATAAACGTGCTCAAAGAACTTAGAGTAAATGATATAGACCAGAAATATGAAGAGAAGTTCCCAAAATGGTTTGAACAACGAGCAATGACATTATAGATGCGAGTTTAAATTACTAAAAGAATACATTGATTCTTTATTTTTGTATGTTTATGCTTTATTCAATATGTAGGTTATACAAATGCATGCGAGTAATCCAAACGATATATCGGACGAACTATATGCATTGGAGCGTAATCCCTCAAGACGCGCTACTCGATATTCTGCATGTATTTTTCGAAAAAGTAAGTATCACATAATGGATCGAGAACACTATAGAAAAATACAAAATAGTGGTGTCCTACTCGAAGGAAGTCATGATGGAGAACATTGATTTGTATGGGAGGTTATTGTCGATATAATTGGAATGAGATATTTAGGGAAACTTGTGGTATATCCGTTTAAGTGTGATTGGTGGGATTTAAGCAATCCTCAAAGGGAAAAACGCGATAATGAATTTTTTTTAGTATTAATACATCAAAAAAATGGTATGAATATGATCTTTTTATTTTGACTTCCCAAACATCTCAAGTATTCTACTTAAATGACCATGAATTAGGAAATCAATGGCAAGTAGTACAAAGGTTTTCTCCAAGAAACATATATGATATTATCCCTGAAGTGGAGGGATAAGATGAAAAAGAAGATGATCTCACTACTCAAGAAGCATACCAAGAGAGTCAACCTGTCTTTAACTTGTTTGTAGATTTGAGCCAGTATGAGATGATTCTATTACATAAGGAAGATATTGAGGCTAAAGTTGTTGATATGACAGTTGAGCAAAATATTGAGTCATTTGAAGTATCTAGAGATCATGAGGGTGAATCTACAAATAAAACTAATACAGATGATTGACCAGTTTTTTGTTCACATTGCACATTATGACAAATCTTTTATGTAATAAATGTATCAGTATTTCAAAATTATGCTACCGAAGAGGAAGGAAGTTTGCATCCCATTTCCACCTATTCCAAGCTTTCCATCTAACTCACTACTAGAGATTGACTCTGCAGAATAAGGTAAAAATCTAATAGTCATTTTGTTTCGATTAAGGTCATTCATACATATTACATTGTTTCTAACTATGATTTACTTTTTTTCTACAATGAACTAAATATTTTATAGAGTTAACATTGCAATTTCGTCAAGGTCGAGGCACTATTAGAGGTGTGACATTGGAAAAATTATCATAAACTGGGTAAGATTAATGTTAAGATTCTTGACAAATATACTGGAGGCAAAGGAAAACAAGCAGATTGGCTAGTATCGCATGTGGGTGCTCTTACATGAACTTATGCACCTTTGGTTACGAGTTCATGGCAAAAAGACTTCAAAGATGTTAAAGAGTTTATCAAGAAGCGTTATTTGGTAATGTTTAAATAATTTGGTTCCTACCTAGCTTTAGATGAAGCGGTGGTGCAGTCTTCCCCTGTCGGCGAGCCAAACTTTCTTGTGGTGGAGGTTGTCTCTAAGACAGCAGAAGCACCTGCGTAGACTAAAGCTCCTATGACCACCGTGAGCCCTTCCTCAGGCCCTATTGCCTTTGTGGAGACGGTGTTGGTGGAGCTCGAGCTCGAGTCTACGAGAGTCGAGGTCGTGGGTGAAGTGCCAAAGGATCGCGATGCTGGCCTCTTCTTTGAATCTGTTCCTGACACGCTTAGGCCTTCGTGGCAATTAGAGGGCATTGGACCTTCCCCATACATTGGTGCAAAGAGGCCCCAAAAGACGGGTCCTGGCTTCAAGAGGGCTCAGGCCAAAGCGATTGATCAGGAGACTCAAAGGTTAAGGCCTCCCTTCACCTAGGTACCTTCTGCTTGCACTTTGTTCGATTTTCCGAAACTTCACTTCACTTAACATTGCTTGTGATGCAGACTGCGAACCAATTGGCCGGCATGATCATGGAAGAGCGTGGGGAGCTCAAGGAAGAGAACACGGTGCTCCACTCGCTAGTGTTTCTTGCCCACATAGAGGTTCTCAAGGTGAATCGGGAGGTGGAGGAGGTGACCCTCGAACGTGATGTCTTGATGGATGACTTGGACACTTTGAAGGAGCGTAACAAACTCTTACGGGAGACGGAAAAAGAGCTTCATGATGGGAAGGCCCTCGTGGAAGGAGAATTAGGTAGAATCAAGGAGACAAGACTCCGAGTCGAATAAAGTCGGAGTTCTCAGAAATCAAAGTGAGAGTCAGACTCCCCTAGTCGGAGTAGGAGTCGGAGCCCATGTTGGCTCCGAACTTCGACCTATTTTTTTAAACTCACATAATCAAAACGACGTCATTTCAGTTCAAGAGAAATGACTTCGTCTCGTTCATAATGGGGTCCAAAACTCAAGACCCCTTATTGAAGTAACTAAATGACGTCGTTTCGCTTGAAATGGAACAATGTCATTTCGTGAAGAAGAGGATCCAAAACGTAAGACCCTCTTATTTCCCCCTCACTTTCACACAGTACTTGCAACTCCCTTTATCTCCCTCCTCTCTACACTGTGATTCACCTCCTCCACCTTCTGCCATCGCTTGCGGCCACCACGAGCCACTTTTTGGAATTCATTAGTTGATTGTCTTTGTAAGCCACTCACTCGATTTTTTTTTAATAAAATTTTAGGGTTTCAAAATTATTTAATTGTCACATTGTGGTTTAAAATTTGTGAAATGTGTACGATTTGTTGTTTATTTCAATGATTTGTTGATTTGTTGTTAGCATTTCAATGATTTCAGTTTTTAGGTTGTTAAATTTAAGAACTGAGGTATTTAAGTTTTGAAAAAATTGGGTTTTTTGTTCCAGACAATGTTTGTTCGATGCCCGTTTGATTGTGGCTTGAGCGAACTTCACACAGATTGTTCGCTCCAGCTTTCGCTCGAGTGTGGCTTGAGTGAACTTCACACAGATTGTTCGCTCGAGTGTGGCTCGAGCGGACATTAAGTTTTTGTGTTTTATTTATTTTTAAAACAACAAACATGACTAGACACATATGTTTTCATTTTCAATGTATTTTCAATGTGTAGATAATTTTCATAACATGTTAAATGACGGTTGTTTCAGATAATTTTATACTAAGGCTAAGCAAACTATGAATGCTACACCATCTCGTCGCGAACTTCCACAAGAGGATGACGCACAGCCGTTGGCATCACCAACAAGTACTTCGGGCCGTAGACACCCATCTAGAGCAGTTGCCTCCTATGCAAGTAATCGAGTCACAATAGATCTAGAAGATGTTGATATACTTAATGAGGAGGTGGAGTTGATGAATGTTGAGGCCGATTGACCACCACGACCTAGCCAGAGATGTGCTAGTCATTCCTATCACTAATGTTTCCCAGACGACTAACACAAGAGAGGGGTGAATTGAGTTGTATTTAAAAATTAACAATTATAAATCAAATGCAGAATATAAAATATGAGAAAAATACAAAGCAACTGTAAATATAAGGAATAAGTGTAAGAGAGAAACAAACTCAGTATTTTAACAAAGTTTAGTCGCCTTATTGCCTACGTCCTTGCCTCAAGCTACCCCTTGAGGATTCCCAAATTCACTATCCAATCTCTTTTAGGTGGAGATAGAAACTTATTACGCCTTTGAGCAGTACCGCTACAAAGAATCTGTGTAAAACACCCTCTACACTTGCAATTACCTTACACGTGATGATTCAACGTCTATTCTCTGTGTAGAACACATTCTACACTTACATTCACCTTATACCTGGTGATTCAACATCTATTCTCTGTGTATAACACATTCTACAAACACAAGGGTTATACACACCATTTTACTGATACAAGAGCTGATAATGGGTAGGTTATCAAAAAACACTCATCAATAAGTTAAATAAGAATAATATAGCGAAAAACTATATCTCTCTCAAAATAAACAAGGGTTAAGACTCAATATTTAGAGAAGAGAGATTGAAAGTTTTGAATAATGTCATAAAACTTGCAATAATATATACTAAATTTGAAGATCTCAAATGAGTAATTTATAGGCATATGAGATTTCATTTTTAAATTTAAAAAGATTCACATGTCAAAGACAACGTCATTCACTTTTCAAAATTTTCAAATCAAAGTTTTACTTTTCGCACATCATTTACTTTTCAAAACTTTCAAATTAAAGTTTTACTTTCTTGAAATTGTCAAAAACAATATCATTCACTTTTCAAAATATTCAAATAAAAGTTTTATTTTTCATAATTGTCAAAAACAACATCATTCACTTTTCAAAATATTCAAATCAAAATTTTTACTTTTTGCAATTGTCAAAGACAACGTCATTCACTTGTGAAAATATTCAAATAAAAATTTCTCCTTCTTGAAATTGTCAAAGACAACATCATTCACTTGTGAAAAGTTTCAAACAAAACATACACATGTGAAATATGGCAATTAATCATCTTTCTAAATCTCAAAATTTAAACTTTTAATCATCAAATATATCATACACATGTGAAAAATGTAATTTGATGTTTTATGAAAAAATATTAATTTTGAGCCTAAATCCAATTTCAAATTTTATCAAGAGATTTACAAAATTAATCTAAGATATTTATTTATAAGGTTGTTCCCTTTCTTGCTCATGCTTATGCTTGGCTTCATTATGTAGGCAACTTGAATTTGAAATTCCTTTATGCTTGAATTCATTTGTTATCATGAAAATCCATATGTAGATATGTAATTATATGAAACTTGAAACATTGGGTTCAACAATCTCTCCCTTTTTTATGATGACAAATACTTGGTAGATCTCTAAAACCTGTAATAATATCTATGCTCCCCCTAAGAATATGTGTTAGTTTTTCAAACAATTGATAAACATAATTCCAAGCATATATAAACAAGCTTAATAAATAAAGCATTGAAAAGAACATGTTAATGTTCTAGTCTAAAACTTCTCTCCC
Organism: Cyclocarya paliurus; assembly: GCA_029856935.1. Lineage (NCBI taxonomy): Eukaryota > Viridiplantae > Streptophyta > Magnoliopsida > Fagales > Juglandaceae > Cyclocarya > Cyclocarya paliurus. Next base: position 4,777,704 of record CM056956.1, read on the forward strand.
TTTTGACATCGTTAAAAAGAAACTGTAGTAAGCAATGCCAATGGATTGATGAAAACGGTGCGTTTGTAGAAACTGTAGAGAGTTGAATAATTTGAACCACCCGATCCCAACAAGTGCTGCAAAACCTGGAGCCGTCTGGGTCCCAACATGTGCCGCAAAACACAGAGCCACTTGGGTCCCTAACGCATACTACAAAACACAGAGCCGCATAGACCCTTACGCGTGCTGCAAGGCCTCGAGCCTCACCTGGGTCCCGCCTAGATTAACTCTAACACATTTTGCAGAGATTTAAATTCTCTAATTTTTTTATAAAAAGACCATTTTCACCCTTCGACTACCCACAAAACAAATTCTCACATTGCCTATTGACCTAGTTTCTGGTTTATCCAGAACGATAATATGACTCAGTAACATTCTTCCAATAATATTTCAGATTTGAATTAGGAACCCTTTATGCCTTAACTACTAATTTTTTCTCCTGAGGTCATCAACACCATAATAGGAGCATAAATGCATTTTTTTTTAGCAGGACTGATGCTGAGATTGTTGCAGGATCAAGAACGCTCAGTGCTCAATATGTTGCCGCTATCACGACCATGTCTCGTAGGTTACTGGCAAGGATGAGTAAGGTTGATCGGCTTAACAATCAAATATCTGAGTTGCATCAAAGGTTTGCTAATAAAAGTAAAAATAAGAAAACAAGGAGTTGAAGAAATTTGTGGATTGGTATGCTCATGACCTGCTACCATGAATAGAGTAGCTAGAACGAGAGAGAAAATAAATACAAAGTCAACATTAGCAGCTAACAGCAGAGGCTCAGCGTTTAAGAGAAAAATAGGGACCGTCTGCAGTTAATCTCACTGGCTTAGCTAAACAAAATATGCATCCAGCATATCCTGTAATCTTGACTAAGTAAATTTTGAAGAACTGATAACTTGTCTTGTTCTCATTTCCATCTCTATAAAATCAGTCTTAAATTTCATCTAATTTGCATCAAATCTTCTTTACTCTCTGTAATCCATCTGCATTCTTACTCTCTAAGTTTTTTCCCTCTCTTTTTTAATAGCTCATCAATCTTCTTCCAACAAGCTCTTTGTTCACTATATGGAGTATTCTGCACCTCAGCCACTAGTTATTTTGCATCTACCATAGGTGTCATGATGCAGTAAAAGAATGATCTGACTAACAAGTCAGATGATGACACCATTTATGAAATTGTGAGTCTTGGTTCTCGATACTCATCATCCATTGTCGCAGTTTTTCAGCAATTGCAGTCCAGAACTCATGAGGTTAAAAAGCTTAACGAGAAGATTTATGAACTTCAACAACTTATTCATGAGACTAACAAAAGAATAGGAGACTTAAAGCAGGAGAATAAGGATTTAAAATCTTTACTTGTCTCTTCATTTCGACTGCCTAATCCTTTTGATAAGGACAACATATTGATATGTGAAAAACAAGAGTGCTTAAAAAATGAGACTAAAAGTCTTAAGTTTTTGTAAGTCGTTTAAGATAATAAAATAAAAATGTTTGATAGATATTTATGACATGCATCATTTATATTTCTCTTCTAATCATGAATAATCTATCTTCTGGTAGAGGTTTTGTGAAAATGTCTACCAACTGATCATGTGTGCTTGTAAATTCTAGTACAATATCTGCATCTGAGTAGCTGATTAGATTGAAAGAAGTGTGCTTAGGATACCATAACCCTAGGTCAATTGTACGAGCAAGATATCTAAAAATGCGCTTAACTGCAATCAAATGAGATTCTTTTAGAAATGATTGAAAACTTGCATATAATATATGGTCTACTGGTTGTCAAATATAATAGACTACCAATCATACATCGATATACCTTCGAGTCAACTGGCTTATCGCTTTCATCTTTATCAAGTTTTGGGCTAATTGGCGTTCCAATTTCCTTCATACTTGATTTGCAATCCGAGTAAAAAGTTAAGTTCTCCTATCATGCTCATTTCAAATTCTTCTTGCATACTCTTAGCAAAAACTTGGCCCATATTTTTATTAGTAACATTAAATATTAAATCATCCACATAAATCTGAATAAAAAAAATATCATCCTTTTCGTATTTAATGAATATAGTTGTGTCGATTTTTTCTCTTGAAAAAATATTTTTCAATCAACAAACCACAAAGTCTCTCATACCAAGCTCTAGGAAATTGTTTGAGTCCATATAGTGCTTTTGTGAACTTAAAAACATGATTTTGAAAAAATATGATTTTCAAAACCTCAAGGCTTCCTCTTCTTGGGTTGGACACTCTCAATGAAAGCACCAATGATGGAAGTCTCACTCTCCCTAACGTGTTTGTGGTGTGTAAGGTGGTTGAATCTAGAGTTACCTCAAGGCAACACAAAGATCCCAATAGGTTGATTGATGAAAATTAAGACTAACTTAAACTAGCACTTAATTCTCAAAAAATTGGAAGAGAAAATTTCCATTCATTCAAAATAGCTTAATGATTAATTACAAGCTAAAATGTCAAATATATAATAGTAGGGTTTGGTTAGTCCTCCCTCAATTTCTTTTGAATTCCTAATTTCAAAACAAATCAAACTCTTTGAATACCTAATTTCAAAACAAATCAAACTCCTAAGTTTAAAAAAAAATTCAAATGCTTAAAATAATGAAAATAATAGATAAATTTCTAAAATAAAGGACGGCCTAAAATTAAGATATTTGTCATCTTGTCATCTAATCTCTAAAATCAAAGAATTGACTAATACTTGAGACTCTTCTAATTATACTTGTCTTGAATGCCCATCACCTTATCACCTAAGTGATCCATGCAACCTAATATAATCCTTCTAACCTCAGCACGCCTAGCCTGCTTAGTGGCGTTGCAAATAACTCGTCTTGCATCAATGTCACCGTGTTAAGACTCAAGTCCAACTTTTTTCTACCCCTCGGCCCTCCTTCTCCACCAGAGTCACGCAGCCCGATACCTTCTGCGCAGACGCCCGCCACCTGTCTTTCCCGTCGTCAGTTTCCACGCCACGCCGGTAAGTCCTCTACCCGTATCTCTCTCGTGCTCTCATTCTCTCTCCTCTCCCCTCCTCCCCCCCCCCCCCCAATCCGCGTCTCGCTCCTTTGATTTCGCTCTCCAGCCCGTCTTCCGTTCTCACTGTGCCGCCGAGTGGCAGCGGCCACCCTCCCCACGCCAACGCTGCTCCTCTTCAGTTAGGTTTTGGTTTCTCTCCCTCCGTCTGTCTCTCGCTTTATCTCACTCGGTCTAACTTTGTCTCTCCCTCCGCGATTAGGCCGCCCCTCCCCACCCCGTCCCCTTGCCTCGCCGGCATGTCTCCCTCTCTCACCAATTTCTCTCTCTCTCATTTCTTGCTCCCCTCTCTCTGTTTACTTTCTCTCACCCCGTAAACCCTCTCTCTGGTTCCCTCATCTCTCTCCATCTCTCTCTGTCTCACATTTCGCCCTCTCTCTGTTGTAGGATAACCTTTGACCCGTGGAGGCCGCCGGAGCTAGCCGCAGCGCCTCATCTCGCCAAGTGCCTCAGACCACCACGAACCATCTCTAGGCGGCCGCCACGCTCTCGAATTTGACTGACCACTGCTCTAAGATTGGGTAAGATACTCTCGAGCTTTAACCTCATAACCAAAACGTAACTTTCGTGACTCTTATGATTGGTGTCTATTGGAAGTTTGGGTTGTCCAGGTTTGTATGTTGGAGTTCGTAGTTGAGTGATTTCATGGTTGATTGATGTTTGGAGGGTCCCTTGTCGTAAGGTCGTCATGGTCGGGGAGGAGGATGGTTGTGAAATGTGGATTGGTGTTCCGATGTGTTGGGAGTATGATTGTTAATGGTGAGGTGTGTTGTGGTGAAATTTTAAGCGAATCCAAGGAGGTTAGGCTAATCTATTGGTGGAGTAGTGCGTTGGATATAGTACTTGGGCCATTATAAACCCAAGGTACCATGATGGATTATTTTGTTTATGGGTTGTTTACTGGGCTTGTAGTGAGCTCTAGTTCGGGTTATAGAATGTTGTTAGTTAGGTTGATTTTGTACTGGTATGAGCTATTAATATGTTAGAGATATTTTTCTAGATTAGGTTGTAATATTGCCACAGTTCGGGTTAAAGGCTTAGATGGCACTCTCCGAAATTCAGGTAAGCGGTGCTCTTATGCTATACTTTGCCTAAAATCGACTACAGTCAATTTTGTGAAAAACCTGCATATTTTGTTGCGAAAACTTCGGTTCTTTTCTGCACTAGTCTCTATATCTGAAATTTGAAATTTGACATTTTTTTTATCATGACTAGTGTAGAAATGAACAAATTTTTGTACACTGTTTCTCTACTGCATAAAATGTGAATATGAAATTTGAAACTTTTATCTGTGCAAGCTGGCCCGGACGCTCACGGTTAAAAAAAAAAAATCTGAAACTTTTATCTTATTATATGATATGATCTTATCAGTATACCATTATGTTATTGCATTTGTATTTGAAAATCCTAAGGCACAAGATTCTGTTCGACTTTGGTTATGGACCCTGCCACGGGTTATAATAGTGGCCTTTGTTTTGAGTGCAATTGCTTTGTTGACAAGGTGATTTATGTTTTGCTTGGCTATCCGCAAACTTTACAACCCCGCCAGAGGGGTTAACATGGCCTCTGTTTTGAGTGCATCACCTCGGTGACAAAATAGTGATTTATGTTCTGCTTGGCTAACCACATACATGCACAACCATGACACGGGGGTAAACATGGCTCTGTTTCTGATGTTGTTCACTACCAAATGATATGGACCCCTCAATTCCTATTGGATTGGAACCAGGAAATTAACATGGGAGAAAAGAAAATGAGAGAAGAAGGGCAAGATGACCATTACAAGGGGGTCGTGCCTCCAGTAATCTCTTATAGCAATTGTAATTCTCTTTTTGATGATCTGCCAGAGGGCATATATATTCTTTTACTGAGGGAATAATTTTATTAAAAATATACTAATTGTGTTACAGAATATCGGAGTTTCTTAACATCCGGTTGAGTCATTTGCGGACAAGGATTTGACTACTCAACTTCACTTTAAATAGCTCATTTGTATGGTTTATTCAGCATGAAATGTTCTAATTTTAAAACCTATATAATGTGAATTGGGACATTTTATTTCCTTCCTTTCTTACCTTTATTTCGCAATTTGAAATCCGGGTGTTCCCAATGGGTGGGGTTGTGTATCCTGGCTTTACTCTGTTTTGATGAGCTCCACATCATAAAAAAAAAAAAAAAAAAATGTTTCCAGCAATGCTAAACCTTTATTCACATGGCATGCTTCTAGTTAATTGTTATTATCTCAATGAAATCTTGATAAATTCTATACTTCGGATTGTCTTAATTCCCGCATTTTACGGGGTAAATAGTTTGAGTTCTGCATAAGTTTCAAGTCCCATATTCGTGTTTCTTAGGCAGAATAGGAATCTATAAGCAACTTCAGGGAGTTTAATAAATTTTACCATTCATTCTGGGATATAGCGTATTTGTAGCTTTTTTATTTATTTAAAATTTCGTAAGTATTCTGCATTTTGACGGCCTGTTTCCACTTTCTAATGCTTTCCATATTGCAGATATTGAACTATTTATAATACCAGAATCGTTGTTAGCGTTTCCTGTCTGGGCAAGATGCTATCTATAAGAAAGATTAAGCACCAGATTACTGTGAATTACTCTTCTCCTTTATATCTCTTACTTGCTGCCAGCAATAGCAACATGAATCAAGTATTCAGATGCAAATCTCATGCATATTGGGGTTGCTATTCTCTCTACCAGTTTGTTAGCTCCTCTTTGACCTGCTTGGATGCTCACACTGTTGCCTTGGGATTACTGAATAGCTTTACCCTTCAGCCCAAGTATTCATCAACAATGGCTGGAAGAATTTTGGTCCAGGCTCGAGACCCAGCTAAACTAACTATGGATATTCAAAATGCAATGGACGAGGGTAGATTTAATGACACATGGAAATTATATGAACAGCATATGCAGATGGAGGGTTTCCCTCGGAAATCTGTGGTGAACAAGCTTCTAACAAGTTTTGCAGAAAGCCTTGACTTTCAATGGCTTGAAAAGGCTTATGGATTAGTAGAACAGGCTTTTGAGGAAGGTAAACAGACCTTATTTGAAAAGGATCCACTTGTATATCTCTCTTATGGTCTTGCAAAATCTGGATTGCCAGTTCCTGCATCAACAATTTTAAGAAAGTTGGTAGAAATGGAAGAGTATCCCCCTGTTTCTGCTTGGTCTGCAATTTTGGCCTTCATGTCACAAACAGCGGCTGGTGCTTACCTTGCTGCTGAGATAATTCTTGAGATGGGTTACTTGTTTCAAGATGGGAGGGTGGATCCGCGTAAAAAGAGTAATGCTCCTTTGATTGCTATGAAACCTAACACCACTGCTGTCAACATTGCTCTGGCAGGTTGTCTTTTGTTTGGTACGACTAGGAAAGCTGAGCAACTCCTTGACATGATACCTCGAATTGGTGTCAAATATGAGACAAACTTATTGATCATTATGGCCCATATATATGAGAGAAATGGACGAAAAGAAGAGCTGAAGAAGCTTCAAAGATATATTGATGAAGCTCATAACCTAAGTGATATTCAGTTTCGGCAGTTCTACAATTGTTTGATTACATGCCACTTAAAATTTGGTGATCTAGATTCTGCATCCAACATGGTTTTGGAAATGCTCCAAAAAGCAAAAGAAGCCAGAAATTCTCTTGCTGCAGCCACACTCTTATATGATACTGCTTCCAGTGGGAAAAAATCTCCACCTGCTGAGGTTTCTGGGCAAAGTTTGAGTCAGAAGCAATCAGAGGGTTCAGAGAATAATAGATTAATTAGATATGAAGAGTTTTCTAGGGACAGGAATTTCCTAAAACTTGAAGCTGAAGCGAAGCAAATGCTTGGTACGTTGTTGTCTAAGTTGCAAATGCAAGTTGAATTGCTTACAACCGAATGTGGAGTTCTTCAACCAACTGAAAGAATTTATGCAAAACTGGTGAAGGCTTTTCTAGAAGTTGACAAGACCAAGGATTTGGCAAAATTCCTCATCAAGGCTGAGAAAGAAAATTCCCCAGTTTCCAGTGATAGCTCAGCCTTGGCTCATGTTATTAATTCATGCATTTCACTTGGGTGGTTAGATCAGGCACATGACCTTCTTGATGAGATTCGTTTTGCTGGGATAAGAACTAGCTCTTCCATATATTCCTCTCTCTTGAAAGCGTATTGCAAGGCAAACCGAGCAGGAGAGGTGGCATCACTTTTACGAGATGCTCGTAAGGCTGGCATCCAGCTAGATTCCAGCTGTTATGAGGCGCTTATGCAATCCAAAGTGCTTCAGAAAGATACACAGGGTGCCCTCCATCTATTCCAAGAGATGAAAGAGGCTAAAATACCACGAGCTGGCCATCAAGAGTTTGAGATGCTAGTTAAGGGATGTGAGGAGGGTGGTGAGGGAGGGTTGATGGCAAAGCTCTTGCAGGAAATTAAGGAAGGGCAGAGAATTGATAGCGGAGTGCATGATTGGAACAATGTAATCCACTTTTTTTGCAAGAAGAGATTGATGCAAGATGCTGAGAAGGCTCTGATGAAGATGAGGAGTCTGGGGCATCTCCCCAATGCTCAAACTTTTCATTCCATGGCTACTGGGTATGCAGCTATTGGGGGAAAATATGTGGAGGTGACAGAGTTGTGGGGTGAGATGAAGAGTCTTGCCTCTTCTGCATCAATGAAGTTTGATCAAGAACTTCTGGATTCTGTGCTATATACATTTGTTAGGGGTGCATTTTTTGTTCGAGCAAATGAAGTTGTGGAGATGATGGAAAAAGGAAACATGTTTGTTGACAAGTACAAATACCGAACTCTCTTCTTGAAGTACCATAAAACACTTTATAAGGGCAAGGCTCCTAAATTCCAGACAGAAGCTCAACTGAAAAAGAGAGAAGCAGCATTGACTTTTAAGAAGTGGGTGGGCTTGTTCTGAGGAAATTCATGGTCTATTACACGCCTTGTTTTGGACAATAATCTGGTGAGACTTGCTGCTTCAAAAATGTTCTAGAGAAAATTAAAATTGGTGTAGCTGTGGCTGCATTAAATGTGTATTACTTGCCTCTTGTTTGCACTTGTATTGGCAACAAAAATTTTATTACCACCCTTTGTTGCTTTTGAAAAAATCAAGCATCTTGTCACTACCAATAAGATCCTCCATCGTGATCATTAGCCACTCAATGTTCTCCCTCCCTAGCAACCTAACACTAGGCGTCTCTTGACATCTTTCAACCAAACAAATAAAAGACCCCCCATCGTCAACCGAGAGTTCAAATACATTTTTACCTTTACAGCAAGTATACTAAGAAAGCCCATCTTCCTAGATTGCTTGACATGAATAGTTGGAGTGGAAGCCCATGAGAATAACAAGTTTTGTTATTTGACTTAGCGGTTACTATTTCGACAATCATTTTGAAACTAAGGATTTTAAGTAAGAAGAAAAACTTTGCATCCTTCAACTTCCATGTGGGAATAACAACAGTTTTGTTTGATTCTGACCATTAAGATGGATGAAAATTAGGTGATTTCAAACAAGCTTCATGGTCATTTTAATATAGTGTGCGGATTACAATTTTTTGGTAGTTTGGGGTTGCAATATATTTCTTTTGGTAGTTTAAAGTCAGTTTAAAATGTCTAGTAGTTAAAGGGTGCAAAGTGTATTTTTTATCAACGAAGGCTACTTTTTGGAATTGAATTGGACGTTAGTTAGACTACGTTTGGCGAAAGATTAGAGATGCCCCAATTTAATTTTTCATTGTGGTGTGAATCAACTGTCACTACTTGTAGTCTTGCAGACAATGAGTTTTCTCTTGCGTTCGTTTGATTTCTTTAGTAAGTAAATCATGGAGTTCTTTACTTTATTTAGTTGAACAAAAAAAACTAGGAGGAATGATTATATAACGGCCCAATGGAAGGCCCAAACCACATGGCCTATTCTCCAAAAAGACTGATTAATGATACAATTCGAATTCCATTGGAACCTTATAAAGAGTAAAAACTTCTCTTTCTCAAGTAATGTGGGATCTCATATACCACCTACTTTTATCCTTATTATATAGAGTATCACAATTTATCCCCCTTAAATTCCCGATGTCCTCGTCAAGCCAGTTCGTCATAGGTGACACGGCTCAAGTCCCACATTTTTAATTGGAATAGGCTCTGATACCATTTGTAACACCTCAATGGAAGGCCCAAACCACATGATCTGTACTCTAAAAGGACTAGTCAATTATACAATTGAAATCCCATTAGAACCTTATAAAGAGCAAGAACTCCTTCTTTTTAAGCAATGTGGGATCTCATACACCACCTGCTCTTATCCTTATCATATGGGGTGTCACAAATTATATGTTAGTATTTTTTGCATTCATTTGATAGTAGAGATAAACTTGACTCACATAAGGGTTAAGGACCCTCCTTGAAAACATTGAATTTAATGCCAGAAATCCTTGTTCCTTTATAAGAGTGTTATGCAAAAGATCCATCAAGATTCATGATACTCCAAACTTAGATGCTAAGCTATATATTCTTTACTAAATTCATTAAGAAGGGGTTGCTGGCAGCAATACCAAGGGGCCCTAAATTTGAATTTTTGTCTCTGTTTAGATATACCTTAAGTTTAGAAACATGCCCATATGATAATCTCACACACAACACAGCATTCTTGAATTCATTGCTCAAAAATCAGATATCCACATGTCTAGTTGCTGCCCTTAAGGGGACAGCACAACAACTACCACCAAAAATTTTAGACCTAAAAACCCACTATAGCTTGCTGGAAATTTCATGATATAACACCATTGAATGAAAGTTCATTCCTTAGCTAGATAGTAAGCATTTGATTAGGGATTGACATGTTAACCTGTGTATGTTTATAGGTGATTGTTGACTCATTCATTTGTGCTTGAAGTTAAGAGGTAAGTAATTGCAATCAAACCTTTGTTCTTTTGTTGTGTATATAAAATGTCTTTATTTCCTTTGTATAATATATTCATGAAAATGTCTTTATTTCTTTAGTGTAAATGTGATTTTTTTTAATAAAATGTTGTGTTTAATTACTATTTGGTAAAGCATATCCATTTATAGTCCTTTTGATGCACTAAAAGCGTGTGAATGTAAATGAAATTTTATGAATGCTTCTTCTATGCGATGGTCTATTTATATTTAGTAGTGATTTTGAATGCTTGAAAGAAAGAAAAGAAAAGGTAAAAGGAAAGAAAATTAATGTGATTGAAAGATTGTATGTCCTGTATGATGACGAATAACGGATAATGGGGTGGATGACAATGCCAAGAATGACTCATTATATGTGCACCTGGTAATGTCCATCTCCTTTATGATGGGATTTTACCCGATTCCTTGAGTGGAATCCTGATTGTCAAGATACGAAGCCTTGCACATAGAGTGTAATCGTGTGCAATGAAATTTTGAATGTAATATGATGTAGATGTTTAGATTTATGCATATTGTTTAAAAGCAAAAACGTAAGTTGTGGTAATGTTTACTGTTTGATTGCTGCTTACTAAGCATTCGACTCACTTTTGTTTTTATGTTTTGATTGTCTAGCTGGGGAAGTGTTTGATGTTGAGTCCACAGGTTAGGAGTATCTTATAGCGACTATGGCAAGCCAGACTTAGTTTTATTAGAATATAGATAATTTGTTTATGTATTTTCTTGTTAAATATGGAACGTTTTGGAAAGCAAAAGAATGGTTTTTTGTTAACTTCTTCCCTGTGACTGTTATTTATGAAAATTTTAGTTTTTTTAAACATTTATGGAATCTTTTATACCTGGCTCGTATGTGATATTATGTTAGTGACATTCCTAATCCTAGGGGAGCGGACCTTATAATTTTGGTATCAATGTCCAGGCTAAAGAGATTCTGTACATTTTTAAATCTAAAAAAAGAAAAAGAAACCTAGGACAAGGTCTGGCTGGGGTATATTCTGGCTTGAAAAGAGTCAAGTTAGAATTGATTGTTGTTATTTTCTGTTTCTTTATCTCCCAATTGCTAAAACTACTCAATGTAGGCATTTCAAGAATGGCACTTGCAACTAGGAATCACCCAAACGCACACCAAGATGAATCCCTTGATGTGTGCAATGAGGATCATAGGAGGGCTCTGGGGGATTCTGAAGCCCTTGCACATGTGGCCACAAGCCTAATTGAGGCTTTTATTAACGGACCATCTGTGGATGTTGGACACATTTGGGAAGTAACTTTGATTAGTTCTGCCACCTGCATCCCCCTATGTTCAATGGTAAAGCTGATGTTATGGAGTGTGATAACTGGATGAACAGGTTGGAGAAGATTTTTTGGGCCATCGACTGAACCAAGGAGCAGATGGTTGAATTTGCCACATTCAATCTGGCTGATGAGTGGTGGACCTCCACCAGAAAGCTGATAAAGCAAGAGCTTGGTGAAGAAACCCCAATTACCTGGACATGATTTAAGCAGGTTGTCAGGGACCGATTCTTCCTGAGGTCTTTAGAGAGGCCAAGGCCCAAGAGTTTGCAGATTTGAGACAAAGGCATATGTCAGTACAACAATATGCATCCTGGTTCATCGAGGGTGGAACAATTTAATAAGAGAAAACATAAGCAACAGATTACTAAGCAAAGCCGAAGCAACAAGCCCTTCCAGAGCAGTGGACAGAGGCCACCACAGACCAATAGGCCACAACAGAATGCTACTGGACAACGTTCCACGTGTCAGACTTGCGCAAGATGCACATAGGGAGTGCTTGATGGGAACAACACATGCTTCAAGTGTGGGAAACTAGAACATCTTATTCGAGATTGTTCACCGATATGTACACCGCCCATTAATGAATGGTGAGCAGAACAGTGCACCAGATCAGGCCTTTCTCCTCACCCCTCATGATGCCAAGATGACGAATGTTGTGGTTGAAGGTACTCTTCATTATTTTCTTGCCATGTATCAACTCTGTTTAACCATGCTCTTCATTTCTAGCAAATATACGTAGTTGAGTGAAAGAACCCCTAAATCGCTTGAATGTATATTATCAATTGTTATTCTAGTAGAAGCAATGGCAGGAGAAAAAAAATTAAGACCCCCCGGCTGTATTTAAAAAGGGGAAAAAAGATATTTTACCCTTCCAAAAAAAAATGAAAATAGCCGTTTTCTAAAAAATACCTATTCTATCTTTAAACCCCCCCCCCCCCCAAAAAAAAAATCTAACAAAAATAAAAAACTCTCCCCGATCCCTAAAAATATATTAAAAAAAAAAAGCTTAAATTTTTTTTTAGTGTACAAAAATTTAAGATAAACCCTAACTGTCACCCCCCGAGTCCTAGATTCTAAGTTTTGGTTGAAGTTCAACTAGGGCCCATGGGCAAGATTTGTCTTACTGATTAAAATTGTGTGATTTAATATTTATTTATATATTGCTATTGTTTGAATTCTTGAGGCCTTGATTTTACATGGTAGTAAGTGGGTTATTCTAGTGGTCTGTGGCGACAGCTTGGTGCCCAAGTAGTTTAGGATATAGTTGACCTAATATATGGAATGTTTTCTCCACACAAAAGTTTAGCTTTTGTGCATATTCATAGTGCAAAGACTTTCCTTAGTTAAACAAGGAAGGTATTATGTACTTATCAAAAAACAAACAAGGAAAGTATTATGTGGTTTAATTACTGGAAATACGACTTGGGACAGATTAGGAAGCTTCTAATCTGTTGGGAAGCAGAATTTCGAATTTCTGCTGCATATTAGGCAAGTTGTCGATTTATTAAGGCCTAGGAATAAATTAGGAAAGATCTTTTGTTCTATAGCAGAAGTTGACTTGATTAGCAAGCTGTCAGTTCGGAAATATTCCATTTTGAGGCTGCAGAAATTTTAGGAGTAAATTAGGAAGGTCTATCTTTTTCGGCAGAGGTTGACCAGAGTTTTGTAATGTAACACCCCCTTCCTCTAGGTTAGGACTGTTACATACTTTCTTAATTTTGCCCGGTAAAGATACCTCATTTATCGAAAATAATTTCCAAAACACGTAACATAAAAAAAGTCTCATTGCTAGGGCTAAGTAAAAATCCGAGAATCCAACTCTGATTTGTCGAAGTTGGATTTTTTTTTTAATTTTTCAGTTGGACTCGGAGGTGTCACTGGACCGAATCTTGACTCTACTCCGATCTGACTCTGACTTTATGCTCTGACTTCGACTCTGATTCCGACTTTTCCCTCCAACTCTAACTCCGATATTGTAAATCTAGAGAAATCCCAATTTTTTGGAAAAATCGAAATTAGCCCACAATTTATTTATTTATTTTAAATGGGCTAAATATAAAGCTGAAATAAAAACCCAAAGCTGAAAGTCCAAATCCGACTCCCCTTCAACAAATCGGATTGGAGCCTACACAAGTCAGAGTCGGAATTGGAGTCGGGGAATCTGATAAGTCGGTGCTCACTCCTACTCAGAATGAAAATTTAAAACTGATCTTTTTGTCTAGCAACATCGATATCTAAGTCTGAAAATCTCTTTGAAACATGATCTATGCCTAGCCGACTACTCGTCAACACTATCTTCTTAACCTGGACATTTTAAAAACATAACAACAAACAAAATAATAATCAAAATGAGTCAAATGTTTTTTGTTTTTTAATTAGGTATTTTGTTTTGGGATTTAAAGAGATGAGATTTTATTTTCCAAACATCCCCAATCTCTATGTCAATCTCTATGTATTTATGCATAAGTAATGATTAGCTGGATACTAATCTCTATGTATTTATGCAAAGTATCCAGACATGCCCCAATCTCTATGTGAATCTCTTTTTAGGAAGACAACATCACACATCGTCAGATTATATAGGCAAGACATTCTTTGTTTGCTTTGCTTTTTGGAAGTCTTGAGGGACTGAAGCCTTGGCGACACAAAGATTCAGCAGATGAATCTAGAGTTTCTCCAACAGAAACAAATGTATCTAAAACCATTATTTTAGATCTACTGCATCAATGTCTTATGCATAAGCTCCAGGCAACAAGCAGCTTAGGATTCGGCCCTCCATCTTACCTAGTTTATAGGAATTGGGGAAGATGACCTAGTTGCCATAGAATCTGAGGTAAGAATTTTGATCTAAATCACATTTAATATTGTTCGAGCAGTCAAGTATGGACAGACAATCTGAGTTGTGGTAGTAATGAATATGCCTAGAAACAGTTGTGTTCTGAAATTAGCTATAAAACTAATAAAGTAATCAACATCAACATGGAAATTGTTTATTACCTTGCTGACCTGGCTATAAAGCTATGATCGTTGCCAGCGATTGCATCACCGTGATGACGATCATGCGGTGGAGGAAAGTCCTGCAGGGGCGACCTGAGAACACATTTATAGCCTACAGGATTCATGAACACAAGTAGAAAGGGTGTCATGTCAATAATAAGAATGCCGACATGTGATCACATGTTGCCCCTGTAGGGCTCATCCACCTTTAATTTACAGGACTTTCTTGCCTCTTTCCCCACAATTTGGTGATGCCAATGGAGAGAGATATTCCATGTTATATAGCCACAGCAACACTTTTAAATCAGTACTTTACCTAAAAAAAATGTACTACACCTCAGTACTTGCATGAGATTTCTAAGACATTATCAGTTCGTACAACTTTGTACTCCCTATATGAAAATTGCATCGTACCATTTGAAAAAAAGATAAGAGGGGAGATGAAGGGGAAGTAGTATTTACTTCAACCCATCAATGAGATACGTAAAGTTTACTCCTCTATCTTGCGTATCAAATGCATACATACAGTCAATGAGATACGTGGCCAACCAAACATCCAGAAACTTTTTTTTAACAATTATTTTTTGCGTCGCTCAACCAAATAAAGATTTTGTCTTTAATACTACTCGCAGATCAACTTCTCTAAACTGTTACAGTACTGCAATTATTTGCAGTTTTGTGAGCATATAAACCCGTCAACTTCAATCATTTTTTCTGACATTTATTACGAGTTTATGCTGATATCGGTCTCTCTCTCTCTCTCTCGTAATAATACCATAATGCCAAGAGTCAAGAGACATATATCATAAGGAGATATGGCCCTCAATATGGAGAATTAATGTTCCTAATGCTGTCAAGATGTTCCTGTGGAGAGCGTGGCATGATTCTTTGCCCACTAATCTAAACCTCAGTAAGAGAAAAATACGAGACTTTCCCTTATGCCCTGTGTGTAACCGGGAAAATGAGGATGCTTTACATGCGCTATGGGCTTGTGTGTCAGCGCAGGACGTGTGGAGAATTAGTTCCAAGAGCCTTCAGAAAGTACAAGTGAATTTTGTATCTCTCAGAGAACTTATGAGTCACCTAATTCCGTTACTCAATGAGGAAGACCTAGAGCTCTTTGCTATAACCACCTACCTTATGTGGAAGAGAAGGAATATGTTTGTATTCGAAGAGAAATTTGAGGACCCCTCCAAGTTGATACAAAAAAGCCACCTGATGCTTAGTGACTACAAGATAGCAAATGAACACCACTCCAACAGACTGGAACCAGAGAGGCCTCAAGGTGATTATTGGATTCCTCCACCAGTAAACTGCTACAAGGTAAATTGGGATGCTGCTGTCGATAAGGCCAGGGGCAAAGTTGGAATGGGGGTGGTGATAAGAAACTGGGAAGGCAAGGTAATTGCAACTATGAGATCTCAGAGACCTTCAGTTCCTGATGCAAAACTGGCAGAGGCGATGGCTGCTCTAAAAGCTGTATTATTTTGTAAATATCTAAGTCTGATTAATGTAATGATCGAAGGGGATGCACTAAATGTTATTCAAGATATTAACAGAGAAACAAGGGACTGGAGCATTGCAGGTATGATCATCCAAGATATCAAAGTGGAACTCCAGAACTGTCCAAGCTGGTCTGTAAACCATGTCCATAGAGGGGCAAATTGTATGGCTCATATTTTAGCAAATGATGCCTTAAAACTCTCTGAGGAGAGCATTTCTTTGGAGGGAGTCCCTCCTTGTATCCAACATTTGTTATGATAATGATAACCCATCTGTTCTTACTCAAAAAAAAAAAAAAAAGAGTCATATATCAAGCCAAAGCATTACAATACAATTCAACTATACATAATTTAAAATATCAAATAAATAGATAGAAAATATAGACGAAGATTACTGGAGAATAGGATGAACGCAGAAAATTAATATGTGTGCACGTACATGTTTAAACATGCACAAAGAAAACCCTTCTACAATATATAATAAATAAATAAAGATTCAGAACTTTGTACACACAAGTGGGGAGGAGAGAGTCAGAGATGGAGGAAATGCTCATGAAATTGCTCTTTACATCTTCGACTTTTAAGTACACTTAAATAGCAATCAATGAGTTTTCTAATGCTTTAGAAAGTTTGACCGCACAATCAATGTGCCACTTTCATAAAGAAATTCTTGAATATGCACAGATCACAATTTGGAATCTGCAGTACCATGAAATAAAACAACGCAGTTTGGATATCAAGAAGGGCTAGGAATGTTCCTACTAGCATAGCATACATTAAAGGGAGAAACAGAAAAATAAAGATTGCTATGGGCGGGCTCGTAATATCATGCACCTTTCTTTCTTTCTTTTTTCATGCCTCGAATGTAAAAGGACTCACTCGTATTCTCTACAATTTTCTGCTCCAAGTATTTTCTATAACTAAAGAGATATAAATATAACATTGTTTAAATTGTCTAGAAACAGCTTTTAATATTGTAGGATTTATGGATTGTAATTATATCTCTTTAAATTAAAAAATATATATATTTAAATAAATTTTTGGTTTTTAATTCTGAGCCCGTCTGAAAACCAACCTCCTTTGATATGGATAATGGCAAAGATCTCCCCTGATCTCAATGCTTGGTCAACTTTGTTTATTTCAATCTTGCTCAAAAAGAAAAAAAGAGAGAGAAGAGAATAGAGGAAAGCGTCCTACTGTTCCCACTTGAACATAGAGCGACACCAAGAACTAGTATAAGCTCATGAACCACATGGGCACATTTTGGACGGGCCCTAGGTCTATGAATCCGTGGGTCTTAGGCCCACAAAATTAAAATTTTGGATTTGGAGAAGAGTGGTCAGTTTCTGATTTTAGGTTGCGTGTGGAGGTTGGAAATAAATTAAGGGTTTAATTGCATAATTAGTACCCGGATTTTCAGGTTTTTTTGTATCGAAGTCACACCCTTTCAACTTTCACAACATTGATATCAAAAGTTCAAAAAATTCACAATTAGTTACCTCTGTCAATTTTTATTAGAAAACTATCGTGAGGATCGGCATTAATCAGTCTTCAATTGGTTGACATGGCTGAAAAATTTTATTTATCACCTTCATATCACATACCACACATAATTTTTTTTTTCTCTTACCAAATGTGTGATTTATGGATAATAAGTAAATAAAATCAATTAGTTTATGAAGAATAGAATAAATAAAAAAAATAAAAAATAAGTGTAATGTGTGGTGTGTGAGGATGATAAATGGCAAACCTTAATACCCCTATCTATCTTTATAAAACCCAACCAACAATACATCTAAAACAATTCTTAAAATTTCTTTAACATTTACAAAGTTTCTCTAAATCTCTCACGAGTTCTCTCAGATTGTCTGTTTGTGTTTGGTTATATAGATAATTTTAGATTAGTAATAAAATAATAATTATAGGATTTGTTAGTTTTTGCTATAGACTTTGAATTGAAGTTTTTGTTTGTTTTATGAAAGATATGATGTCATGAAATCGAAGTTTTACTCAATGACCTTGTACTTCATCACCAAAACAAAATTAATAATAATAATAAAAAATTGAAAAATAGAACATGTAAAAAAAGAAAAAACCTTCACCAGGTCATTAATAAGTCCAACTAACCCCAAAAGGATGTTACAAGTATAGAGGTCCTACAGGTCCATCAAAGACAAGACATATTTATGGATCAACCCCGCCCTGCCCCTAGGGCCCCCACTCTCTTCTACTCCCCAAGCCCATCATCTCGGCCACCGACCTTCACTCTGTTTTCTAAACAAGAATTGATACAGACATAAAGAGATTATGTAAAAATTTATAAATTGATGTGATTTTATAAAATCTGTGAGATTTAGTTTATTATAAAAATAATTTTATAATATAACGTATCATATCAAATCACATCAATTTGTAAATTTATTTTAATATAATCTCTTTCTAATTAAAGTATTTTTCTTTCTAAATATCAATTTTAATTGGCATTACTTCTGATGATAGGAAAAGAATAACACGTATATGTACTTCAAGAATATATAATAATTACTCATGATAATAACGCCTTTGCCTCTGTATCATACAGACGGCCCTTGTAGATTTAAGGATTCTTCTAATATTTGTGAAAAATGCATGGAATAAGATTGATGTGCACAAAATGAGTTGTGGTGTCATAAACCTATAAGATTTACCACTATCTATGAAGACAATAGAAGCCATGCCCTCTTATTCTATGAAAAATGGACATAAATTTCTCAAAAATTAAATTTTGTAGTTACATGTTTGGAGGCGACTTGTTTCTGTCGATGCTTTAAGAAGGCGGTAGCGAAGCTTAGATAGTCGGAAGCAAGGCTTTAATTTTATGACAAAATTGAGCGCCGATTAGGTAGGTGGGGGAAGGAGACCAAGCAGAGCCAGCAATGGAGTGGCAAATGAGGCCTACTATAGCACGTATACTGCACTAAGTATACATTTGTTTGTTCAAATATATGCATCATCTAGTAGTGGCATAGACACACACACACAAATGTACATATTTGATTAGATATTAATGACTTTGATGTAAGATTTAAAGCAGAAACCTTTTGTTTTTTATCCAAGGCATATTATTTTTATTTTAGTCTGTCTTTTCCTTTATTATCTCTCTTTTAAGTGATATCAAGATAGATAAGATTCTTCTTGTGCAAAAGTAACCATGTCACCAATTACTAATTTTCATCATCATGGTAAAGATTGTTAGAAGGAAAGAATATAGATATCACACATATACATAGAGAGAGAGAGAGAGAGAGAGAGAGAGAGAGTTTGTAGAGACAAGAGAGGTGGGGCAGCTAACTTGCAAGTTAATGGGAGGTGATGGATGAGCTGCCTCAACTTTAGGAGACAAACATCAAACCCCAAAAGACTCTACTATGCCTTGAGTGGGAATTTCAAACTACAAAGAATATACCTAATTGCACCATTACCTCATTCATGATAAAGATGAAGAAAATCTTGGTAAAACTTCTTCCCTACAATCCAAAACTGTTGGTTTGCTCCATTATCCATGGATATCAGAGTCTCAAGAAATCAAAGGAAAAGCCATTTCTGCACCAAATATGATATGCCAACATGATATACCCAGTGAGAACCAAAAACAGTTTTTTTTTTTTCATTCTTTTCTGCGATTCACAGTCCACATGGCAACATGCAGTAAACTCGACACTGTCTTTCCTTGGTGGCCATTGGCTTAAAGTTGTTGATCTAAATATATGCTTTTTTAACTTCCCCACTCACCCAACCCAATAACCATAATGTTCCTTTAGACCATCATAAAAATGTGTCAATATCATATCTTGCATGACTTTGTAGACAATTCATTCATTTCACTCTTTTTATTGTGCTGAAGTGGTGGCCTATTCATTGGTAGGGGGCAGTTTTGTTCACATTGCTGTCCTCATGCCACGTAGCCCACCATACCCGACCAATAAAAGGACACTTTCGTAGGTGTCAAGTTTAAAGGGTCTCCTCTTTGGGCCAATCAGGTAGGTCTAACCTTATCCAAAGTACCCTTTCAAAAAAAGCTGGTCTTCACTTTACAGAATACTGTTGACCATATTCACCATCTAAAACTTTAACCCAAAAGATGGGTTCTAATAATATTGGTACCATAAATTGGTTGAAGTTTGCTGCAGAATATTTGGATCTCAATTTTACAGCCATACACTTGCTGCAGAAGATAAGTAGAATGGTACAAAATCTGCAGACGGGTGGAAAAATTGTCTTATACAAGTTCAAGCAGATCACTCTAATAATGACCAAACACATACACATATATTTTTATATATATATATATATATATATATATATATATATATATATATATATGTCCTTGTTCAATGCACTTGAATTTGGACAGGCAACATGCTCGAGGCCTTAATCCTGTCTGGTCTCTTATGGATGAAATCCATGCATTAATGGTGTTGAATCATATGAATGCTAGCTCCTCTTATTAAGTGGGGCACAAGAAATTATAATTATAATTTTTTTCTAATAAATTTAATTTGGTACTCTTCTTTTTATATTTTTAAAGTTTTAGGCAAAAAGTACAAAAGCTTTGGTCCCTCAAATTCCTATACTCATGTTGAACTGCACACTCAACTTAAAACAAAGGCTATCATGATTTGATTATAAGTTTTGTCCACTGATTACAGTACTTGAGAGAGAGTTTCTATACTTAGAATCATCAACTTCAATCGAGTCCCACCAAAGTTGAGATAAATAATGGCATTAGTTAATAATGTAGCCAAAAAAAAGATCTTCAATAATGCTTCACTTACTTCATTCATATTATATTCAAAAGAATAATCATTTACTCTTTATCTCTCTCATGCCAGTCACATGTTATATATTCTTGTTGCTTTCAAGGTAAATTATCACTAAGTAGCACTCGATAGGCTATGTTTGTACTTGATGGGCATACCATGTCCTTTCCTTTTCAGCATAAAGCTAGCCATGTTGCATGTTAATGGAGTCTTTAGACTTGTCAGAAGCTTTATCAAAGCATTACGGATATAAACTCTAGAAAAGTATTTGGAAAACCCCAAAAAGTAATAATAATAATAATAATAATAATAATAAACACATACCTAAAGAGAAAAAGAAATATGTGATTTGTCCATTTTTGAGTCTCCGAATGCACTTTTGGATCAAAAGATGGTAAACTTTTTTTTTTGCCTGCTCATAAGAAAAAGAAAGCAAGAAATAGGTTAAGCACCAAAAGGAAAAAAAGCGGTCCTATTAGTGCCTTTGCAAGTTCCCTTAGCAGGCTGGCAGTCGGCCACCTCGCCCCCATTATCTATATGGGCAGGTGGGCAGCCAATCATCCTGGCCCCCCACCCCCCGCCGCACCCAGGGCAGGGGCCACATATAGACTGATGGCTTTCTAAATCTGTTTTTCAAGTGTAGAAGTTATCAAAGTAGTATATGCAGAAATTTCAAAATCATTTCCACATAGACAACAGTATTTATACAGAGCAAACATATAATGAGTTGCATTTTGTGCAATGAATATGTTTGAAAAGTGGGTTTTTACATAACTAAGGAGAGAAACAAGAATATATGCTTATGTACTAGTATGGAGGGTATTGAGGAAATGATGGTTATGATCTTTATATAAAATGGTTTTCTGGGTGTTTGTAAATTGAAGGAAGTAAAACAAATGAATATTAGAGAGATGTGTGCAAGAAAATTAGATATTGTAGAAAAATAAATACCAATGAAATAAAATATCAAATACCTAGACTGCAGGTTTCACCCTTTCATAGATTGTTAATGAAAAAGGCTCAAATCCCTCTTTACTCAACCACCAACCCATTCGTAAGGATCATTGTTGGAAAATATAATAAATCATGCACAAGTTATGTCTTAGCCCAAATTTCCTATTGAATTGCAAAGCTAGATGTACAATGAAAGAAGTCTATCAAAATCTTGCATCAGTTCAAGTACAGTTGTGCCTAGCGTCTACAACAGATCAGGATTCATGAGAAAGATTTCCAAACTTCTCCGAATATAATAACATTGCAACTCAATAAGTTGTGAAATGGAAATCAATGGAAAAGAGAGCAAATCAAACCAATCTGTTTCTAGGTTACTCCCCAAAACCTAGGCTTAGAAATTTAGCCTAACATTCCTAAATCCAAACACTCCATCCACATTTTTGAATCTACCCAAAAGAAAATGAAGAATAAAAATAGCCCAAAGGTCCGAAAACGAAAACCCAAAAGAAAACCAAGAGAAGTAAAAAAATAGTCCCTCGAAATGCCTGGCTTTATATTCTTCTCTCGTGCGCTCGTGATTAGCTTGCTCCATTTCCCTTTCATGCTTGTACGTGCTTGCCCCTCTCTAACTATGCTCATTTCTCTGTTGCACTTCAGCGCTTGAGGCCAGGCATGATCGCAAGTGATTTTGACCTTTTCGCGTGCATGTTTTTCTCCAGCCCTTTGTTTTCGTCCTTGGCCACCTCCAGATGTTGCTCTGGTTCGTGCCCCCTACGCGCGCACGGTCCAGCCATTTCTTTTCAACCCTAAGCATGTGGTCCTCTCTTTCTTCTGTCAGCCAATCCAATTGGTGGGCCTTTTCTAAAAATGCTCTACATCAATTTGGATTAAATGTTCACAATGAGAGGGGTAAAATTGAGATATTACTTCTAATGTGGCTTAACAGCTGCATTATAAATATGTTTAAGTGCAAAACATCAAGATTTAACATGAGTCAAGTACTAAAAACTACTACATAGTTAAGTGCTTAATTCATTTTTTGTTAAACAATTTATTCACTTTAGCAACTTAATCATGTAGTTTTTGACAGTTTATCATGGACCCTGGCACTTGGCCCTGTTCCGCATAGGCAGCTGATCCCGCCTGGCGAATTGATGGCCTTGCAACCCATCTAGAATCTACCAAACAACCCAAATCTGTCTCTACGAAGACCCATTGCCCATCATGGTTGTGGTTCTCTTTGTAGACCCACGACCAGTCATGGCAGAGAGGAGGAAAAAGAAGATGGGGATGGCAGGAGCCATTGAGAGAGAAGAAAGAGAAAAAATAAAGAAGTTGGAATTTTTTTTTTCTTATATACTTTATGTAGGTGGGTGGGTGGAACTACTCTCTCGCACCCCTCACCCGCTTCTAACATTTTAATAAAATCGTGTCCACCCGTCCACTTGGGTCAAGCCAATTGACCCACTTATACCAAATAAAATTTGCCTAGTCATCTTTACTAGGATATGCCCACAATATAATTTTTTACGATCGCTTTAAAATTGGACTAGTGAGACATGATGTTGAATGTCATAAAATACTTGTGAATGTTTTTCTTAACGCTAAATAATTTTAGATAGATTGGTAGCTCAATAGCCCGACAACCTTTGCAAGCTATTCTTAAAGCTCTATAACAACATGTTGGCTCATTGCATGCATTGTGTTACCTATCCTGTTTTAGATTTCAGTTAAAAGTTACAAACAAGAAAACTCAAACAACTTTTACAAAATATTAAAAATATATTTAGAAAACAAATTTAAGCAATATTTTCAATTCTTCTCAATTACTTCCCCAACTCCCAATACAGCATTTTAAAAAAATTATTCAAAAGTTTTCAAATTAAAATTCAATAAAAAATACATATAAAAACTTTTTAAAAAGAATTCTCAAAATTCTTAAAATCTCGTTATCAAACATGGCACAAGCGTTGTCACTATCATGGATGGGAAAGTATGTAGTTCCGAACAAAAGTGAGAGCCACTTTTTATATTTAGGTCTTCTTTGAATGTTGAACTGAAATAAGATGAGTTGAGTTCTTTATAAATAATAGTAAATTGAGATAGTTGAATGTTAAGATGAATTTAGATATATTTATGAGAAATTGAAAAATGTTGTGAGCCTCACATGTAAAGAAGTGTTGAATTGAAAAAAATTATAAATCTCAGATGTAAAAATATTTTGAATTGAGATAAATTTAATAATTTAAAAATTAAAGGGTTTTGCTACATAACCTCCTACTATTCATCCACACTCCATACTCTATATTTTTTAATATTTTTTAATATTTAAAAAATTTTTTTTTTAAAAATATTTCAAATTTTTTGTTTACTATTCATATAAAAATTATTTAATAAAAAAATTAAAAAAAATTTTTAAAAAAAAATGAAATGTAGAGTGTTGAGAGGTTGAGAAGATTTATTGTAATAAGAATGAGTGAGATCTAAACGCCTAATGATGGGCGGTGCTCGAGACTCTCAATAATTTGTGAATTTAATAAAAAGAAGGATCCTTTCCTCTTTTCTGACATAAATAAAATATATAAATTAGGTATATGCTTTGAACGTACAGCTAGCAAACTACCCACACCTAGCTATGACAATATCCTTCAATTTTGACTGAAAATTACAAGGGCTGCAATTATTTTTAAAGCAGCCTATTCATGTGAAAGCAATCTAATGATGAGATTCTATTCCCCCACAAAGATTAGAGGACACATACAATATTCAATAACAAAAATGTTTAATAAAATTTAAAGAGTTTTGTTATTCATCCTCTCCACACTCTAGACTCTATATTTTTTATTATTTTTTTGAATTTATTTTTTTTAAACTATTTATAATTTTTTATTCACTATTCATATAAAAATATATTTGATAAAAAAAATTAAAAAAAAAAGATGAAGTGTAAAGTGTGATGTGAATAGTAGGAGGTTGAGTAGAATTTTTAAAATTTAAAAACCTCTTAAAAAAAAGAACAAACCAATCCATGGTTGGTTTCATGTCGAAAGAGTTTGATTTGGACCTGAGTAGCCAACCTTAGTTGAACCAATATTTGATTATTGAGTTGAAATCAAACTTCAATTCCCTTGAAAATTGGTTGACCCAAGCACCTATATTTATTTATTTATTTATTTTAACCTAATAATTTGGCTACAAATTAATGAGACTGGCTTTATTAGTTTTATAAATTCTAATTTGTTTATAGCCATATAAATAATCTTTTATCCATAAAAATAGGTTGTATGGTTGGCTAGAAAAATATCCTCAAAACTTCTAATTAATCATTGCATGGAGAATTATGTCAAGGAGAGAGACCTTGTGATTTGAATAGGAGAAAATGACTTACAAAGCTTGAATTATGATGAGTTGCCTTCTTTTTTTTCTTCTTTTTTTCAAGAAATATAATTACATGTGG
This sequence comes from Cyclocarya paliurus, assembly GCA_029856935.1. Lineage (NCBI taxonomy): Eukaryota > Viridiplantae > Streptophyta > Magnoliopsida > Fagales > Juglandaceae > Cyclocarya > Cyclocarya paliurus. Next base: position 4,802,731 of record CM056956.1, read on the forward strand.
GTTTCATTATATATTCCCATTAAAAATTAGGAAAATAATAACTATGAAAGTCAAGTACTATTATTCTATTCTTGATTTCTTTATTCTTGTATAATTACCTTAGAGAGTTTTTATGTCTCTCTTTGCAAATCACTAGACATCGAAATAGGTTCTATTAATTTTGAAAAGTATATGCATTTATAATTTTACTTTATTTTATTAATTTTTTTTAATTTTAAATTTTAAATTTTATAATTTTAAATTTGATAATTTTTAACTTATTAATAATTGACAAGTGAAAAAATAAAATTTTTTTTTATAAATATATTTAACATTTTTTAATTAAAATGTGAAAGATTCTTCGAACTCGAAGTACCTCACATTGCTCTTGAGGGAGATTGGTGTGGAAACTTTCACAAATTTCATAGTCTATTTAAGTTGTGAAAGCTTCAAAATGGAAATGCTTGGTTCATATCTAACAAGGAGAGAATCAAAGGTAACATCAATCATAATCTTATAACTAAGCATATAGGGACTACCAAGAGATTTCAATGCCAATTTGGTGGTGTCGTTGTGAAAGATGGCATGAGAATTTTTTTTTTTTTTTTTTCTTCCTTCTAATGAACCTAAGAGTCCATGACCATAGACAAAAAAGAAGGAAAAAAGAAAATAGGAATAAAAAATAGGAGTGCCTTGGAAATTGGAACTGAATATTCAAAAAAGAGAAAGGGACATGAAAGCAATGGGCACGTGAAGATCACGTGTGGATAAAAAGCTTGGCCTGATTATTGGTGGATCCCCTCAAAGCTTTCATAGGTCAGTGTTGAACAACGTTGCAGTTGCCAATACCCGTCCAACGCAAAAATCACGAAGACTTTTATGGGGGTGCCCATTTTTGTCTCCTCTGTCCCAGGAGGTTTCTGTCCTGTGCAGTCGGCAGGATTTCACTCACTGCGACTTGTGTTTTCTCTCTAAACACTTTGAAGAATACAATTTCCTTCCTAACAGGTTGCATCCAATATATATATTTTTTAAATAATTCTACTTATAATCGTGAATTATATAATTATCATCTAATTATTTTTAAAAAAATAAAATTTATTATTAAAAGATTAATTTTTTATGTAAATTTTATATTTTATTATCTTTTTACAAAACAATAATGTGACGGTTACATAATTCATTATTGTAAATATTTTTTTTTTGTCATTCTTATGTACAAGAGGATTAGTATTGGCTTCATAAAATTTATTTTTAAAATTTGATAAAATGTACATATTTTTCATAAATTTAAAATTTCTCTAACCATAACTCTACATTGGATTAACTATTAGATTATGTTAAAATAATAATATAATATTATCTTTTTAATAATAATATTTTTAATTTTTTTTATATTTTATAATTACACTAACTGTATATTAATTAATAATTTAATTTGATACTTAAATTATTGTTTCTAAACTTAAATATATTGTGACTCAAAATTAAAAAATAATAATTTAAATAAATAAAATAATGGTTATAGAGTGAATAGTTAGTTTTTAAATTTAGAGATGAACTTAAATAAACTGTAACTCAAAGTTGAAGATTTTAGTGTATGTTAAATCTAATACAATGATTTTAAACACAAATTTAACAAATTTTGAAGATGACACCTATTTGATGAATCCAATACTAATACTCTAAGATCCGTTTGATTACGCATTTTAAATAAGATGAAATGTTTAAATTGTTTATGATATTTTGTGTAAAAATTTAAAAAAATTATAATAATTATATAAAATGAGATAAAATAACTTAATTTTATGTAACCAACGTTGTATTTGATAAAAAAAGGAAACCTCTACTTAAATGAACGCATTATTCTTAATAATATGCATGGATCAACGTTATTTTTTCCAAAATTGTGAGAGAATTAAAAGTTAAGAGAGATAGATTGCTATTGGATTCTCCGAAATCTGGAACAATCTTATTGGCGTCCACACGTAGATCCACTCCAGCAGCATGTTCAACTAATCACCGACCATGGTCCATTTCAATAACATAAACGTTCGGTCTCGTTTTCCTCCCTCGATCTCTTTGTCCACCACTGCTAGCTATTTCGCCCGAGAGAGTGAGAGAGAGAGGCAGAGAGGTCTGTGGCTGGAGGAGGATTTGTTGGACTGAGGTGAGAGGGACCCCACACTTCACGTCCACCATCGTCTTCATCAGCCTCTTATCTCCTCTTCCTGCTCACCAATCACCACCAACACCCTCGAGATCCTCTGTCTTTGCTTCTGGAGTCTTTTCCATTAGTTTATACGGATCTTGAGGTGTCGGGGGTGTACCTAATCGTGCTTCAAATCCCAACATATACCCAGATCTGTTTCCACCTTATTATTTCTAAAAAAAGAAGAATTTGTTTGTTTCAGTAGAAATTCAAAGATTTTGGAGATATGGGTCTTTGTATCTAGACTATAACTCTACCATTCTCTTGGGATTCAAAGTTTCCCAAGAATCATAAAAAGGCCATATCAGATCTGAGTGCCCCACCACCTTCATTTCTTTCCTGGGTTCATCCATTACAGCCCCATTAACTCTTTCTCCCTCTCTTTGTATGACAGCTGTTGAGCTTGTCTGTACGGTTGGGTTCCTTACTTGGAGCGCCATTTTTAAAGCAAAAAAGAGGGAGAAGAAACTCGTAGCTTCTTTTGTTTTCTAGATTGGATTGGCTAAGGCGACTTTCCATTCCACCAAAGTTCGTTCCTTTGAGGTGTCTCTATAGCTGCTCCTCTTTCGTTCTGATTAAACTTCGACAGGGAGGCCCACCGTTAGGTTTGGTGGGCTTTCGTTCAGCCAATAAAACCCATGTGCTGAAAGTGTTAGGAAGATCCTTCTTTGCTTGTTTGTTAAGGTGGTTGAGAAAGAAGTGAAAGAGAATTCAGTTTCCTCTTTATTTTACCATTGCTTTTAAAGTCGATTGGTTCCTCCTTTGATATTGCCATATTCATTGACGAGCAACCCATTTTTTCCCCTTAATAGGACTCCGCTTTCCTAATGTTACTTTACTTCTTGATCACTTGCTTCTCCTTCATCCTCTTTATAAAGTCCCTCCCTCTCAAACCGCTCCCACCATGGGCGGATGAGATGAGATTGTTGCCCCTCTGGTTTTGGAAAGACTTATCACTCTTCCACATATCTGTGTTGATAAAGAATACTCTACCTAGTTGTTATAATCTTCCTCTAGTTCCCTACAATATGTCCCTGATAAATAAGAGTCTTAGTAATTCCAAGGTGGAAATCGAGGAGACTGAAGAGATGTCGGTGTTAGACTTGCCAGAATTGGCCTTGGAATGCATTCTTGAGAGGCTACCTCCGGCTGCACTTTGTAGCACGGCTGCTGTTTGTAGTTTTTTGAGGGAAAGATGTCTGAGTGACCACCTTTGGGAGAAGCACATGAAACGGAAATGGGATGGTATTATCGGTCCAGCTGCATACAAGGAGTGGCAATGGTATATTGCTTTGAAAAGGGATTCGAACAATCTAAAGCAAGGCAAGCACAAGGGCCTCATGAGGCTTCTATCTCTTAGTTGGCCTTTTTCATGGTTTAGATCGAAGGTCAATGATAGTGGCAAGCAAAGAAGTTCTTTGCCCGTGGATTCGATCATGGCCTGGTATCTTGCTCTTGAGACTGGCAGGTTCTGGTTCCCTGCTCAGGTCTACAACCGCGAGGTACTTACCATATCCACATAACTCGGCCATAGTTAAGCTTCTTGAGCTTGAAATTTATATTGTCTTATTGGTTTTGTTAACCAATTGAGCTGTTTTGTAGAATGGCAATGTTGGGTTCATGTTGTCATGCTATGATGCTGAAGTTAGCTATGACTGCCGCACTGACACCTTCCAGGCCAGGTAACTGGACAAATAGCCTCCTTAGAACATTACTTTCGGTGATTTTATCCTTTTTATCACCTTTTTCCTACGTTACTCTGGATACTTTACTCAGTTGCTTTTGCTTCAAAGAAAAGATTAGGTATTTTTTGAATCAGGAATTAGGAGATATGGTTGTTTGATCTGGGGCGGTTTACTTTTCCATTGCAGGTACCCACCTCATGGAAGAAGAGCAGCTGCTCCTGAAAGTGGCGTGCCGTGGGTAAGGCTAAGAGCACCACCTGTTGATACTCCTCCACACGATCTTCATATCTCTGACAGTCTACATGAGTTACACCCCGGCAATCACATCGAGATTCAGTGGAGAAGAAACAAAGAGTTCCCTTATGGTTTGTTCCATACCTTGCAATGAACATGTATATGCTTACTTTTTGTAAATTTTATCTCGGCAATCATTGGTGGCCACTTGTTTGAATTTTTTTATAGATTCCTTTTCTTTGTTTCATTTATTTATTTTGTTATGGTTTCTGGGAGATGAGTAGAATTAGAAGGAAGTCTTTTGAAGAAACTTCAAGGGAGAATGGATAAACCGGCTTGATATAGAAATCAACTTCTTGTCAATTAGAGCCTTAACAGTGCACAATTAATAGATTATTTAAGTTATTTTTCTATTGATTTGGTTCTATCCTTATCTAAACTCTATTCTAATACTATTTGTAAACCATTTTTAATAAGCAACATCATTTGTGAAGATTGTCCAGTACTTAATAAGATATGCCTTGTATACCGCAGGTTGGTGGTATGGTGTAGTTGGTCACTTGGAATCATGTGATGGGATTGAAAATTACTGCCGTTGTCAGAATAGTGGTAAGTTGATCTCATCGTTTTTCCTTGCATCTACAACTTTATACTCCCCAATACTTCCTGCAACATAAATGAAATAGGGTGAAGAAAAGGAAGGGGCTGTAGCTTTTGTTTGTAAGAATCCAAGCTTTCCTGTAATTTCCATATGCTAGTTGGACTGAGAGTGTGTTTGAGGATGAAACGTTTCCCTAGATAAAACTATCTCGGGAGAAAAAAAAAATAGAGAGTGTGAGTAGAGAAAGTTGGTAGGAGAGTTAAAATTGTGTAGGGTTTCAGATGATGACCATCTTGCAAGAAGAAATGACATCTGTTTACTTTCACAGACCACTAGAGTTTTGGCAAATTACCTTTCTTGAATCCAGTTTTTCAATACATGGGCCTCCATTTATGCTATTTGTTTGGTCCACGAGACATCGTTGTCAGCATGTCATAATTTCCACCAACGTTGTGATAACTTGTCTCACTGGAATATTTATGGCCAACTACACTGAAGAACCCAATGTTTCCAGGAAGCTGTCTTTCGTCAAGTTGTATGTTTTTTTTCTTAAATCTTGTTATGCGGGCTATAATGGTTGTTGAAAGCTTCGAAACTTGTTTGATTTTTCTGACTTCTTTGCTATCAAACTGAGCAACTTGACAGATTTGCACTTCAAAGTCACATGCTTTTCTACCGTTCATTTCACAAGAAATTTCTGTATTTTTGTCAACCACAAAAAATAAATAATAACAAAATATTTGTGCTTGGTACTTGCCATTTGATAAGTGATGTAATTTTGCATGTTAAACCAAATGAGTTCACTTTAAGCAGGCAAAATATTTTTGGGCAAGTGAACAAGTGAACCCATTTTGTAACCGACTTCTGATGTAGACAACTTATTTATATAGTTGGTCCCAGTTTCAGTTGTTTTAACCTTACCAACTTCTGCCTAAGGATTATTTGGGTCCATGCATGTGCATCTGTGGCACTATTCATTAGGCTCTTAAGGTGTTTTGAAAGAGCATGGCAATGGAAAACGAAATTTTGATTTCCCTGATGTGTTCAAAACTTCAAATGGCCATTAAAATTCTCTGAAAACTTCAGAAAAAGCTAGGGGAGTTACATAGGTCCTTTTTATCTCTTTTACCTCAATTGCCTCAGTTTGCTGTGATGTTTTGATATCTAATGAGGCCAAATCAGTTTGCAATGCTAATCACACCTTCAATTTCTGCCACAGATACTGTAGTGCTGGAATTTAACCATTACACCCCTGGTTCACGGTGGAGACGAACAATTATCAACAGGAAAGACCACAGGGAAGAGGGGAATGAGGCAGATGGGTTTTATGGAGGAATCAGAAAGCTTAAGAATGAGAATGAGATTTCCACATGGAAGCGACTTTGGCCAGCTGAAGTCTTGGAATAGCGTGCATTGTATGAAAAAAGGGGCTTGGAAAACATCACTATGCTATGAACATAGAAGACTATTCTTTGGGATCAAGTGAAGTAATGGATTTTGAAATTTTAAAATCAGCTTCTTATTCAGTTGCATGGAGATGTGGAGACCATACTACCTTTCATTCCCCTCCCCCTTTTTCTTTTCCACAATTTTTTTTCCCTGGTAGATATCAGGATTTCATATAGTGCCAGTCCATGAAAATGGTCTCCGATTTATGCCAAATTAATGTACAAAAGTTACCCCAACAAAATGTTGTAATTAGTAGAAAATCTCTTCAGGTTTTGGTTGAGATTATGGTAGAAGAATGATAGCTTTAAAGTCATACGGCATCCAATCCATTTCTTCAGATTTCAGATTATCTATTTTTTGCCTGTCTTATTGACAATCAAATGGACATCTTTCTCCTTTTTTCTTTTTCCTTGAAGTTTCGAAGTCAGAGATGCACGCCTTTCAGACAAGTTTCTTCTACGTGGATGAATTTAATTTAAGTATCTTTTGACAGAGAGATAAGAAAATATCAAAATATCACAAACAATTGATTGAACTTGAAAAATAGTGACATCCCAAGTTCCTGAACAGGCAGTACCGCAGTAAGCTCTTGGCTATGGTGGGAAGATCTCAAAGTCAGGACTTTCAGAATAAGGATGAAATATCACAAAAAGAGAATGGTAAAGCGCCCTTCAATTTTCATACATTTGTTATTTTATTTTATTTTGTATCGGTTTCTGAACAATGTTTTGTGTAAGCAAAAATAGCAAGCCCAAATCTTGTAATCTTGCCCTCTTTATTCTTTTTTGATTTTGTTTATCTTTCATTTCAATCACATGGAAACACATTCGTATGTGTTTTGCTATAAAACTATCAAGCCAACCCAAATTAAAATAGAGACTGAGGTTTGGATAGTGAGTTGATCAGTTGAGATAAGATGAGATGAGATGAGATAAAAATTAAAAATTAAATAAAATATTATTAAAATATAATTTTTTTAATATAATTTTTATTTTAAAATTTGAAAAAGTTAAATTGTTTGTTATATTTTATTTGAAAGTTTGAAAACGTTATAATAATTAGATGAGATGAGTTAAATACATCAACTCATTATCAAACAATGGATTTTAAAGAGCACAGTACATTGCAACTCATCAATGGATTTCATTAAAAATCACACGTGTGGTGATAAACTCTAGGTTTTGTGCCAAGAAAATATGGGACTGCATGGCCTTTTGTAGCCATTTCTCCTTTAGTCGTTTCTATCTTTTGTTCTGTATTAGCTTGTTTGGATCCTCTCCCACATCGTTTGTATTTCTTTTTAATTTTAGTAAATTTTTTATGTTGCCCATGAAAAAATGAAGAGATGTATTCAAATGAGCTGATATTAATATGTTTTTATAAAAAGAATTGCTGACTTGTTGTTACTGTCGTGATCCCGATGTCAAGCTAGTATTTAGAAGGATTGCTAAGAGATTATAGGTGTATCATTACTCATGAATCAGCATTGGCATTCATTAAAATACCAAATTTCTGTAACATATATAATTCGGATTACTCAAGTTCTTGGGAATTTTAGAGTCAAATGATAGAAAACATTTTGAATCACATCTAAAACATAGTTGAAATGGGTCCAACATCCCTACCAGAGGCCTAAAACTATATCATGGCAGCTATTGAACAATTCCTCTTTCCCTTCATGAGAAACTGCTGTTTGACTTGCTAGTGACTCATAGCATTGGTATTGGCTTCATTAAAGTCTAGTCAAATGTAAAATATGATGAATTTCATTAAAATATAATTGCATAACTTGCATTGGATTAGTTAAAAGGATGAGTGAGAAGTTTTGAGTTACAATAAATGAATGAGTTCCTTCAAATTTGAAGGGTTACTGCTCATCAACCAAATATATTTTTTATTCCAATTTAATCCCACACATCTGCATTGTGACTTAGCCTCTTGCTCATACTTTATGGGGATGTACATATGTAAGTGTGGGAGACGTTGTTGGTATTTTTTTTATTCTTAATAAAAGCTACAGATACTACCAGCATTTTTTTTATTCTTAATAAAAGCTACTTATGGCTTTGTGAGGTGTTTTTGCCAAAATCCATTGAAAATTAGTTTGTGAAATGTGTTTGTTGGGTAATTAGGTTAAGAAAAAAAAAATAGTTAGGAAACAATATTTTAAGTATCAAATTAAATTATTAATGTACATATAGTTAGTGTAATTGCAAAATATGAAGAAAAAAATTAAAAAATTATTATTAAAAAAAATATTATATTACTATTTTGATGAATCTAATGGTAATTTAATGTGGAGTTATGGATATGGAGTTTTAAATTTATGAAAAATATGTATTTTAATCAAATTTTGAAAATGATTTTGATGAAACTGATGTCAATGCTCTTAAGAGAAATGTTTTAATCACAAAGAAATTATACAAAAATAAACTCACAAACTGACGTTGTTTGATGTGGTACGTTAAATTGTAAAGATACTATTATTGTAAAGTAAATCTAACGTACTACATTAAGCATATCAGTTTGTGATTTTATTTTTATGTGATCTCTTTGTGGACGTAACACTTCTCTTGCTATAAATAGGACTCTTCTAATCGATCTAATTCGGTTCTAACTAAACATATACCCACACATAAAAGCTTATTGTGTTTGTATAATGGAAAATTTAAGCGCATGGATGCCAATCTTGTATAATTGTATCCACTTTAAAGCCTATTAGACATTAATTTGGGTCTCTGGTTACAAAATAGAAATTAAGCTTACTGCGAATTGCATTGTTACATAATCATAATACATTTCCAAAGTGAAACCCCACTTGATTGGCACAAGTTTGCTCCCACAAGAATAATAATAAAAGCACAACATAATAATATTTTTCTCACACAAAGGTTCACACTAATGTTCTAAAACCTTGCTGCCACTTGGTCTGCACATTCACTGCACATAGTTTGCCCCAAAACCCATGCACATAAGAAGCCTGGGCTTGTATGGTATCACTGCCATCTTGGGAACTTTAGCCAGCGTTTTATCCCCTGCGTTGTCTTGGTCCGACCCAGCAGGCTTGAAGCTGAGTTTCCTAAAAAAGAGTAGCTTCCAAGATGATGCTGCATTTTGCTCTCTCTTTTTGCCTTCACTTGCTTTGCTCATTGACGCACTCCTGAAAAGGAAGTTTTTGATTTTCTGTCTCTTACTTTCCCTTGCAGAAGAAGACCCAACACCACTTTCAAGTTGTTTAGCAGTCTCTCCTGCTTCCACACTGTCAGACCCTGAAGATGTGGGAGAATTGGTCTTGCTGGGAAGCTCATTGCCTATTTTCACAAGTCTCACCTTTCTCGCAAATGACAAACCCCTGGGCTCCGCCAGCTTTATTGGGCTTCCTTCAACTTGTTTCGCCTGCAACCCATTTGGGCTCGGACTCGACTCATCCACTGCTATTGGATGGTCCCAGTAATTGTCATTTTGGTTGTTCAAGTCTTCTGCTAAGTCATTGGACCTGATCTGTGGTCTTGGGGCCCTGAATGGGGAAAGCGACCGAGTCCGTCTATGGTTTTTTCCTTGTGCTTTCCCTCTCTTTTCTTCCCTAACATTATCTAATGCCACCGTGAATGGATCAAAGTCATCGTTCCACATGCGCCGGGGAGAAAACGGGAGCCTGAGAACCGAACTCGGAGACGATGAGAAGGTGGAGCTATAATTGCCACTCTTGCTGCAATGTTGAAGACGTGGTGGAAGTTTGAGAGGAGGTGTAAGTGGGAGAACCTTGCCATTAAAAAACAGCTCATCGGCAAACGCCATGTTAGCACTAGGAAGAGAATCCCCACGCTGTCTAAATTGTTGCTTCTGTTGCTCTTGATGATCAAATATTGACTTCTCCAAATCCCGGATAACGATCTTGTCCTTGGCGTCGAAACGGCAACTAGTTTCGAATTCAAAGTCATCAAAAGTGGAATTGGCATCTTCATATGTTCTTGGAGATGGAGGCTCAGTTTCAAATCCAAAGAGAGCATTGCTTGAAACACCTCTTGTAGGACTGGTTGGCACACTGTAGAAGTCCATGTTCTCCTGCAGATTCCATCTACTTGGGCTGGTGGGTGCACTCACATAGTGAAAACCATTTGGGTTCTCCATTAATGATTGGATAGAAGAAGAGATGGGAAGCTGTGGATTTAAGTATATTGGGTACCTTGGAAAGAGGATTGAGTGCAGAGCTTTTTACTCCTGAATTTGAGGGAAACCTGGCTTGCCATCCACATATATATGAAGAGCTGGTTCCCATCATACAAGATAATATTCAAAGCTTTAAAACAGAAAAAAAAAACACCTAAAAGAATAATCCATGGGAGTTTGGTGTCCCTTTCTATACACAAGCTTTCATTCGTTGGATAAAAGTTGTTTGTTTATTGAAAATGCATGATTATTTTTTTCTTTCAGTAGTCTTAAAATTATGCTTAATCTTGGTGCTTTTCTATTCATCCATGACCAAATGTTTGTCTTTTTGTGTGTTAAATATTCACAGCATATATGCCACTCGCTAATCATGGTGCTTAACCTTGTGAAGTATACCAGGTCATCTATAATTTTTGTCTTGCTTCTGAGCAATATATGGCGAGCAAAATAACCAAGAGAATCAATTGAGCATCCCAACCTTGAAGTGGCAAATATTTTCAAGTCACGGAGCTGGATTTTGGTGAAACCATGAATATTTTGAAGACTCGTAGAACAATTATAGTCAGCCCTTTATGTTGGCTCGTGACATTCCATTGCAGGCAGCAGCAAGCAAGCAAGCTAGGCGAGAAGATCAAACATTCATGTACAGTATATAAAAAGATTATACAAAAATAAACTCCACAAATTAACGTAGTGTGATATAGTACGTTAGACTATAAAGTTACTTTTATTATAAAGTAGATCTAAAAAATTCTATGAAATCACGTCAATTTGTGAGTTTAGTTTTATATAATCTGTTTGCTTATATAGCAATTTTCTTGTTCGAAAAGCCATCAACCATCTATATCTAGGATTTGAATGGCAAATCTCAGTTGAGTTTAAATCCATCCACAACTCATAAAGCTCAAAATTGTCAAAACAAATGCATATTCTCTTCCGTGATGGGAAATACTCTAGACATATGGTTATGAAAAACTCTGGATGCAATCGGTTGGGGTAAGCGGTGGGCAGTCGGTGCTGATGTGGAAAAGTTAAACGACATCGTTTTTTTTTTTTTTTAATCAAATTTTGCACCTCGCCCCCATTTCCCCATCCCTCCTTCTCCTGTGTTTCGAGTAACCCCAAAGAGAATCTCACAATCCATACATTGGCTATCATATTTTCTTTATCCTTAATTTCTCTCTTAATTTATAGATTAAAAAAATTCCACATCTTTGATAATGTATGGAATGAAAAGTTATATTTGTAAATTAGTGTGGAAGATAAACTCGATATTCTCAATATAACAAAACTTAATACGTTAAAACTAATTTTAAAATTATTTTATAAATCATATTTTATTACGTGAACAATATAGAAAATATATCTTTCATATTGAACCTCAAAATGCTTTTTTTCTGAAGGACAATGTTAGGAATCGAGAATGATGCTACTGTTAGAATATTCTATGTGGGCTTCAATTGATTGAAAATTGTGTTTTATAAAACATGTTAGACATATAGCTCTTAATGATACTGTGGTTAAATCCACTGTGTTAAGTAATCATTTGGAATTTTATACACCTTAGTAATATGGGACAATGTCCTATATTTAATATGATAAATTATATATGTAGGCCGAGAAACTTAAAGGTTTTACTATAGAAACTTACTAAAATCTTGTGGGCATTTTGAGTCTTTAATGGGAGGACTCTATTTGGGATTTCTCTATAAAAGGCTAGGTTCCCTCTCCTCTCCATATTGAAATATGTTTTCAGCTTGCACCATTGAGAGCTGGTTCTGTGTGAGGAGTAAGGAGAGGAAGATTTTTCTCTTGGATTTGAAAGGAGCATCAACATATTTTCTCCCACAAATATCTTCCGCAGGTATGATCTTGAAACCGAAATCTATAGGATGTGATTCTATTTTTAGCATGTTATTTCGTTATATACAACATGTGGTATCAGAGCCAACATGCTAGATCGGAATCCTTTGTTGTTGTGGTGTTCAAATTTTTAGTTTTTATTTTTACGATCTGAACGCCTTTTGTCAAAATTAGTTTAGATCCATTTGTTTAAATGTTTCGAGATGATAGGGCTTTTGTTCCTCTTGATCTCCTCGTTCTTTTGACATATTAATCGAGTTTTTTGGTTGTGTTTTGAGGATCCAATTAAAATTTCAATTTTCGGAATCCTTTTTGATGAAAAATCGATTTCCTTATAAATCGTTGTAATAATGTTTTGATTCATCAAATATTTATCAAAACATGTTTTGGGTTGTTGTTTATCAGTCATAGATGCTTCGATCTACTATTTTAATCTCGGTTTTGTGTTTTACAAAATTAGGGTTCATACCCATTTTTAAGATTGTAGATCTACATCAAATTGTTGAAACCCATTGTTTTAAAACACTATAAATGTGATTTTCGGGCCCTAAATAATTCTTACCCTAAATAAATTTCATTTTTGGACCCCAAAATCAAAAGGAATTGAAAATTTTTTGTTTAAGAATCGGGTGAACAGTATTCGGGTGAATAGTACCCGGATGAACAGTACCCGGCTGGAGGAAGAAGAAAACTATTCCTCCAGCCCAGAACCAATCCCACTTGCAGCAGGTGGCGTGTGGAGCGCGTGGGGCCTCTTAGAGACACTGTTTTGGTTCTTTCTTTTTCCTGTGTTCATTAACTCGCTATATTAAAATTTTCTATGGTTTTTAAAAATTTTTTAGATCATCATAAGACACTGTTTTATAATTTTGAATATTAATTTTACTGTTTTCGAGTAGCAACAGTGAATATTTTGTTGTAATAAATTTTATGGTGATTATTCAGTGTCTTGTATGATTTATTCATATTTGTACTCTCTCTGTAAGAGTGATTTAGAATGCATATTATTTTGGTATCTTATTATGGGCATTGTTTCTATAAGATATATGCTTATTTGGAAATTGTAATATATGCATAATCTGCCCATATTATGTTTGTCTCTCAATCACATTTAAACTATGATTTTGATAATGATAAATTGATGGTTATGATTTTGTTGCATAATCATCATATTGTGATTGAATTTTGGACATTAAAGACTATCCTTATTTTCCCCATTAAGAGAAATCTTTTGAAATAAAAATGGGTGGTAGCTGCCAAAGTGGCACACTCATTAATATTTATTCATTTTCTCAACAAAAAAAAAAAAAGGATAGCATTGCATTTTTCAATTTATTGCACACAGTATCTTACCCAAAGGTGGTGTTGTATGTGATATTTTGGAGAATGGCATGAGGTAGTTAATAAGATTGCATTGGTCTAGAAATCACTTTCTACCTAAAGGTGTTGGTATTTCGAAAACTAATGTGATTTTGTTGATTAGCTTCATGGTGTGTTTTAAGAGTACCTCATAGCATGTTGTTTTGTCAACCCAAAGGTGACTTTACAATGATGCACCGAGGCTCTTAGAGTAATTAAGCTCATATGGTTTCGAGCTTAATTAAGAGCTATCTATTTAATAGATAGATATGTTATCATCCATTGATTGCATGCATTATGGTTGGATGATATTAAATTAAATTAAATGTATTATTTTATGTTTCCACAGTGCTGAGTGCCTCATCTATTTCAAGTCAATTGTCTGCCATTGAAACCTTGACTGGAAATAACTATGTGAGATGGAAAAGAGATGTAGAAATTTCACTTGGTCTTTTGGGTTTGGATTTTGCCCTGGAGGAACAGCCTGTAAAACCTACTAATAAGAGTACTGCAGAATATGTAGCTGAGTATAAGAAATGGGAAAGAGCTAATAAACTTTGTCTGAAAATTATCAAACGCTCCATATCTGATTCTATTATAGGAGCTATTCCGGATAATGATAATGCTAAGAAGTTTGTGGATGCCATAGGGCAAAGGTTTGTTGAATCTGACAAAGCTGAAACTGGAGACCTAATGGATAAACTGATGAGTACAAAGTATGATGGTACTAGTGGAGTGAGGGATTATATTATGAGAATGATAAATATCTCTTCTAAACTAGAAGCCCTTAAGATTCCCATTGCAGAACCTTTTCTGGTGTATCATGTTTTAAATGGTCTTCCCAACCAGTTTAATCAGTTAAAGGTGGCTTATAATGCTCAACGAGATAAGTGGAATTTGAATGACTTATTTGCAGTATGTGCACAAGAAGAACATAGGATGCGCCGTGAGACTGTTGAGACAGTACAAGTGGCTTTTCAGCCACAACTGAACAAAGGGCCTTCTCATAATCACAAGCCTAAGTTCTATAAGTTTATTAAGCCCACCAAAATCAGCCCTATAAGAGTTTTGGAGGTCAGACTTCTAGTGGCCCTAGAGAAACCACAAATAGGAATGATCAATGCAAGTTTTGTAAAAAGAAGGGGCATTGGCAAAAAGATTGTTTTAAGTTTCAGGCTTGGTTAGAAAAGAAGAAGAAGAACCCGACAGGTACCTCTTTGGCCTTAGTTTGTTTTGAGTCTTCTTTAGTAGATGTGCCTTTGAATTCTTGGTGGATAGACTCAGGTGCAAGTATTCATATTACAAATTCCTTACAGGGTTTCATAAGCAAAAGAAAACCAAGTAAGGATGAAGTGAGCTTATTTGTCGGGAATGGAGTTCAAGTGCAGATTGATTTCATAGGAGTTGTAAAATTATCTTTGAAGTCTGGTTTTTCTCTTGTTTTGGAGAACACTGTTTATGTACCATCAATGAGACGGAATTTGATCTCAATCTCAAAACTTGATAATTCTGGTTTTTCTTTCAAGTTTGGTAATGGAAAAGTTGAGTTGTTTCATGATTTTTGTTTGATTGGTGATGGTCTTTTATGTGATGGTTTGTATAGATTATCATTGGCTCCTTTTGAGGAAGTTTCTTGTGTAACTAATGTGGCGAAGAAAAGGCTTTAATCCGTGAATCATCTTCCACGTTGTGGCATAAGAGATTGGGGCACATTTCAAAGGAGAGAATGTATAGATTGGTAAAAGTTGAGATACTTCCCTCACTAGATTTTTCAAATTTTAACACCTGTGTGGATTGTATAAGAGGAAAGCTGACTAAGTCCACAAGAAAAGGATCGACTAGGAGTGATGGCCTTTTAACCTTGATACATACCGACATTAGTGGACCTTTACCTACTACCATTTGTGGAAATAAGTACTTCATAACCTTTATTGATGATTTCTCCCGATATGGATATGATTACTTGATTAATGATAAATCACTTGCTCTTGAGAGATTTAAAGTATTCAAAATGGAAGTGAAAAAACAATGTGGAAAAAGTATTAAGGTTGTTAGATCTAATCGTGGTGGTGAGTACTATGGGAAATATGATGAGTCTGGTCAAAACATGGGTGATTTTGCAAAATTTTTACAAGGGTGTGGGATAGTACTTTAATATACCATGCCAGGTACACCTGAGCAGAATGGCGTTTCTGAAAGACGGAATCGGACTTTGAAAGATATGGTAAGAAGCATGATGAGTAGGACAAATTTGCCAAAGTATCTTTGGGGTGAAGCCTTGAAAACTGCTATGTACATTTTGAACAGGGTTCCTAGTAAAACTGTTTCAAAAATTCCTTTTGAATTATGGACAGGTCGAAAGCCAAGTTTGGCTCATTTTAGAGTGTGGGGATGTCCAGCTGAGGTCAGAATTTATAATCCTCTTGAAAAGAAATTAGACCCAAAATCTACTCCTGGTTATTTTATTGGGTATCTAGACAGATCAAAAGGATATAAGTTCTATTGTCCTAATCGTGGCATTAGAATTGTTGAGTCCATTACTGTTAAATTTTTGGAGAATGATGTTGGTAATAGTGGGAGTTCTGTACTGAAAGAATATATTGCTGACACTAATCCAATTATAGTTCCAATTCCTTTTATACAAGAAAATATTGTTTCTCAACCAATTGATATTGTTAATGAAGAACCTGGGCATCAAGAAGAATGTCATTTTCCTCCTCCAATAGTTATTGAGTCAGTTTCAGAACTACAAGTCAGAAGATCACAAAGGGAAAGAAGATCTGCATTGTCAAATGATTACATTGTTTATTTGTTAGAGAATGATTTTAATATTGGGCATGTTGTTGATCCTGTTACCTTTAATCAAGCCTTGGCAAGCCATGAGTCAGATAAATGGAAATGTGCTATAGAAGATGAAATGCACTCTATGGAACAGAATGAAGTTTGGGAACTTGTTGAACTTCCTCAAGATGCTAAAGCCATAAACAATAAGTAGATTTTCACAAGTAAATTGGACTCAAAAGGGAATGTTGAATGGAAAAAGGCAAGATTGGTTGCAAAAGGATTCAATCAACGAGAGGGCATTGACTATAGTGAAACTTTTTCACCAGTTTCATCAAAAGATTCATTTAGAATTATCATGGCACTTGTGGCACACTATGATTTGGAGTTTGATCAGATGGATGTAAAGACAGATTTTTTGAATGGAGACCTTTGTGAAGAGGTCTACATGAGACAACCTGAAGGTTTTGTTGTGGAAGGAAAAGAAAACTTGGTATGTAAGTTAAACAAATCCTTATATGGTTTGAAGCAAGCATCTCAACAATGGTATTTGAAGTTTGATAATGTTGTGACTTCTTTTGGTTTTGTTGAAAATGAAGTTGACCAGTGCATATATCACAAATCTAGTGGGAGAATGTTAGAATATTCCATGTGGGTTTCAATTGATTGAAAATTGTATTTTATAAAACAGGTTAGACATATAGCTCTTAATGGTACTGTGGTTAAACCAACTGTGTTAAGTGATCATTTGGAGTTTTATACACCTTAGTAATATGGGACAATGTCCTATATTTAATGTGATAAATTATGTATGTAAGCTGAGAAACTTAAAGGTTTTACTATGGAAATTTACTAAAACCTTGTGGGCATTTTGAGTCTTTAATGGGAGGACTCTATTTGGGATTTCTCTATAAAAGGCTAGGTCCCCTCTCCTCTCCATATTGAAATCTGTTTTCAGCTTGCCCCATTGAGAACTGGTTCTGTGTGAGGAGTAAGAAAGGAAGATCTTTCTCTTGGATTTGAAAGAAAAACAATGCTAAAAACAAAATCACATCCTATAGATTTCGGTTTCAAGATCATACCTGCGGAAGACATTTGTGGGAGAAAATGTGTTGATGGTCCTTTCAAATCCAAGAGAAAGATCTTCCTCTCCTTACTCCTCACACAGAACCAGCTCTTAATGGGGCAAGCTGAAAACAGATTTCAATATGGAGAGGAGAGGGGACCTAGCCTTTTATAGAGAAATCTCAAATAGAGTCCTCCCATTAAAGACTCAAAGTACCCACAAGGTTTTAATAAGTTTCCATAGTAAAACCTTTAAGTTTCTCGGCCTACATACATAATTTATCACATTAAATATAGGACATTGTCCCATATTACTAAGGTGTATAAAACCCCAAATGATCACTTAACACAGTGGGTTTAACTATAGTACCATTAAGAGCTATATGTCTAACCTGTTTTATAAAACACAATTTTCAATCAATTGAAGCCCACATGGAATATTCTAACATTCTCCCACTAGATTTGTGATATATGCACTGGTCAACTGCATTTTCAACAAAACCAAAAGAAATCACAACATTATCAAATTTCAAATACCATTGTCGAGATACTTGCTTCAAACCATATAAGGATTTGTTTAACTTACACACCAAGTTTTCTTTTCCTTCCACAACAAAACTTCAGGTTGTCTCATATAGACCTCTTCACAAATGTCTCTATTCAAAAAAGCTGTCTTTACATCCATCTGATGAAACTCCAAATCATAGTGTGCCACAAGTGCCATGATAATTCTAAATGAATCTTTTGATGAAACTGGTGAAAAAGTTTCACTATAGTCAATGCCCTCTCGTTGATTGAATCCTTTTGCAACCAATCTTGCATTTTTTCGTTCAACATTCCCTTTTGAGTCCAATTTACTTGTGAAAATCCACTTATTGTTTATGGCTTTAACATTTTGAGGAAGTTCAACAAGTTCCCAAACTTCATTCTGTTCCATAGAGTGCATTTCATCTTCCATAGCACATTTCCATTTATCTGACTCATGGCTTGCCAATGCTTGATTAAAGGTAACAGGATCAACAACATGCCCAATATTAAAATCATTCTCTAACAAATAAACAATGTAATCATTTGACAATGCAGATCTTCTTTCTCTTTGTGATCTTCTGACTTGTGATTCTGAAACTGACTCAATAACTATTGGAGGAGGAAAATGACATTCTTCTTGATGCCCAGGTTTTTCATTAACAACATCAATTGGTTGAGAAACAATATTTTCTTGTATAAAAGGAATTGAAACTATAACTGGATTAGTGTCAGCAATATATTCTTTCAGTACAGAACTCCCACTATTACCAACATCATTCTCCAAAAATTTAGCAGTAATGGACTCAACAATTTTAGTGCCACGATTAGGACAATAGAATTTATATCCTTTTGATCTGTCTGGATACCCAATAAAATAACCAGGAGTAGATTTTGGGTCTAATTTCTTTTCAAGAGGATTATAAATTCTAACCTCAGCTGGACATCCCCACACTCTAAAATGAGCCAAACTTGGCTTTCGACCTGTCCATAATTCAAAAGGAGTTTTTGAATCAGTTTTACTGGGAACCCTGTTCAAAATGTACATAGCAGTTTTCAAGGCTTCACCCCAGAGATACTCTCATCTCAAAATTAGCATATAACATTTTCTTTGTCTCATGAAGTAATCCCAAGTCACTGCCAGCAAGTAAAATATCATCAACATATAAAATAAGGAAGATAAAATTTCTCCCACTAACCAAAAACATCAAAAGTTTCCACAATACCCATGTTAATAACATGTGCTTTAAAAACTTTAGGGGCAAGTCTTTTAGTCAAAGGATCTGCTATCATTGCCTCTATATTTATATGCTCTATCTTTATCTGCCCTTCCTTAACTTTGTCTCTTACCACTAAATACTTGATGTCAATGTGCTTGGATCCACTTGAACTCTTATTATTCTTTGAAAAGAACACTGTTGTACTATTGTCACAATAAATTGTAATTGGCCTTGAGATGAAAAATCTGGGGGAAGCTTCTTTTGTGCTTGGCATTGAAATATGCCGTGATAGAGCTTGTAGTTTGCTGAGACTTTCTCAGATGGCCTATATACGGCATGAAAGTTCCATGCTCACATACCAGCGTTCAAATCACCTTGAGGTGGTAGGCTACTCAGATTCTGATTTTGCTGGATGTCAAGATGATTCGAGATCAACCTCAGGTTATGTTTTTATGTTGGCTGGGGGTGCTGTTTCTTGGAAAAGTGTTAAGCAAACTTTTGTAGCATCCTCTACTATGCAAGCTGAATTTGTTGCTTGTTATGGAGCTACAATTCAAGCTATTTGGTTAAGAAATTTTATTTCTGGACTGAAAGTTGTTGATTCCATCTCAAGGCCAATTACAATTTATTGTGACAATAGTGCATCAGTGTTCTTTTCAAAGAATAATAAGAGTTCAAGTGGATCCAAGCACATTGACATCAAGTATTTGGTGGTAAGAGACAAAGTCAAGGAAGGGCAGACAAAGATAGAGCATATAAATACAGAGGCAATGATAGCAAATCCTTTGACTAAGGGACTTGCTCCTAAAGTTTTTAAAGCACATGTTATTAACATGGGTATTGTGGAAACTTTTGATGTTTTTGGTTAGTGAGAGTTATTTTGTAAAATGAACTACTTTTTTGAACTAATCCCTTTTTACGGGGTATGTAGGCAACCCATTTGTTTTAGGGTACATTCTAAAACTATGTTTTTGAGCATGCATTTGGCTTATGTCTTTTATTGTGATATCATTATGATCTCGAGATATATAGATAAAGACATAAGATGAGTCTCTTTTTGAGACATGTGGCTTCTTATGAAGCATTATGAGGACTGATATGAATTATCATAGCTTTTGATCACATTGGTGCTAAGTTCATACTACATACTATCACATTGGTTGGAGGATAGGGATCCATGTCAATAAGGATATTAGCACTTGTAACTATGGAGGGGTCTTACATCATTTAAGTGGTGTAATGATTTCCATTTTCGATGTTGATATTCTTGTTGGACCGGATCATGTTTTCTAAGGTGCTATCATTAGAGCTATATGTGTGTGTGGCCATCTATGTAGTCTAACATGAGAGTCATTTTCAAAACAAGTTTTGTAGCAATCAATATTCGCCAAGTGGAAGAATGTTAGAATATTCCATGTGGGCTTCAATTGATTGAAAATTGTGTTTTATAAAACAGGTTAGACATATAGCTCTTAATGGTACTGTGGTTAAACCCACTGTGTTAAGTGATCATTTGGGGTTTTATACACCTTAGTAATATGGGACAATGTCCTATATTTAATGTGATAAATTATGTATGTAGGCCGAGAAACTTAAAGGTTTTACTATGGAAACTTACTAAAACCTTGTGGGCATTTTGAGTCTTTAATGGGAGGACTCTATTTGGGATTTCTTTATAAAAGGCTAGGTCCCCTCTCCTCTCCATATTGAAATCTGTTTTCAGCTTGCCCTATTGAGAGCTGGTTCTGTGTGAGGAGTAAGGAGAGGAAGATCTTTCTCTTGGATTTGAAAGGAGCATCAACATATTTTCTCCCACAAATGTCTTCCGCAGGTATGATCTTGAAACCGAAATCTATAGGATGTGATTATGTTTTTAGCATGTTATTTCGTTATATACAACAGCTACTGCATTGTATTGATAAGTATAAATACATTTTTTTTTTCTTTTAACTATTTTTTAAATATATTTAAGCAATTTTTAAAAAAAAAAAAAAACTCCAATTCACTAATAATAATTTTTTTAACCATTAAAAAAAACAAAAATCACAATCAGTCATTTTATCGGTTAAGTAGCATTTCCCTTTTCTAAAACTAAAAAAGAAAACTCCACAAAATGAAATAAATATAAGATTTCAGACAAATTACATCCCCCACCTAGTGTCCGCCATTTCGTTCGAATTGTTTCTATCTCTGTGGTAACTTGAGTGTGCTTTTGATGTAATGGAAGCCCTCCAAATGAGACAATGGCAGCAACTGAACCAACCCTATTACATGAACTCACCCTCCTCCAAACTCAAACAAAGCTTCTCCTCTTTCAAGCTCAGAGCCTTTTTCTGTACATCTTTGCTATCTCCATTAAATTCAGACCAAGCCCAAAACCTTCTAACCCAACCTCCAATTCTTACCCCAAGAAAATCAAAGAACACTCTTTCAAGTAACGGTGTTGCGGGTAGGGCCGTTAAGTTCTCCGATGCCCAACTTAAGGAGAGCTGGTCGGATTCCCTCACCTGCCCTTTCCCCGATATTTCCAACCCTTTCAATGGCAGTTGGACCCATGCGGCTTCAGATTGGGTTCTTGGTATCGACCCGGACATTCATGGTGCATTAGCGCTCTTGAAAAGCGTCGAGTCCGGTTCTTCTGCCCAGGCAAGTAAATGGGTTCGCTTCAATTTGCACTTTTTCTTGAAGAATATGTTTCTTCCATTTACATGTGATATGTGATACATTTTAGGTAAGTTAATATCTTTTAGCATTACGAGGTGGATATGGTATATTATGTTGTATATAACGAAATAACATGCTAAAAACAGAATCACATCCTATAGATTTTGATTTCGAGATCATACCTGCAGAAGACATTTGTGGGAGAAAATATGTTGATGCTCCTTTGAAATCTAAGAGAAAGATCTTCCTCTCCTTACTCCTCACACAGAACCAGCTCTCAATGGGGCAAGCTGATAACAGATTTCAATATGGAGAGGAGAGGGGACCTAGCCTTTTATAGAGAAATCCTAAATAGAGTCCTCCTATTAAAGACTCAAAATGCCCACAAGGTTTTAGTAAGTTTCCATAGTAAAACCTTTAAGTTTCTCGGCCTACATACATAATTTATCACATTAAATATAGGATATTGTCCCATATTACTAAGGTGCATAAAATCCCAAATGATCACTTAACACAGTGGGTTTAACCAAAGTACCATTAAGAGCTATATGTCTAACCTGTTTTATAAAACACAATTTTCAATCAATTGAAACTCACATGGAATATTCTAACATTCTCCCACTTGGGCGAATATTGATTGCTACAAAACTTGTTTTGAAAATGACTCTCAGGTTAGACTACATAGATGGCCACACACACACATAACTCTAATGATAGCACCTTAGAAAACATGATCCGGTCCAACAAGAATATCAACATCGAACATGGAAGTCATTACACCACTTAAATGATGTAAGACCCCTCCATAGCTACAAGTGCTAATATCCTTATCGACATGGATCCCCATCCTCCAACCAATGTGATAGTATGTAGTATGAACTTAGCACCAGTGTGATCAAAAGCTATGCTAATTCATATCAGTCCTCATAATGCTTCATAAGAAGCCACATGTCTCAAAAAGAGACTCATCTTATGTCTTTATCCATATATCTCGAGATCATAATGATATCACAATCAAAGACATAAGCCAAATGCATGCTCAAAACATAGTTTTAGGCTGTACCCTAAAACAAATGGGTTGCCTACATACCCCGTAAAAAGAGATTAATTCAAAAAAGTAGTTCATTTTACAAAATAACTCCCACTAACCAAAAACATCAAAAGTTTCCACAATACCCATGTTAATAACATGTGCTTTAAAAACTTTAGGAGCAAGTCCCTTAGTCAAAGGATCTGCTATCATTGCCTCTGTATTTATATGCTCTATCTTTGTCTGCCCTTCCTTGACTTTGTCTCTTACCACCAAATACTTGATGTCAATATGCTTGGATCCACTTGAACTCTTATTATTCATTGAAAAGAATACTGCTGCACTATTATCACAATAAATAGTAATTGGCTTTGAGATGGAATCAACAACTTTCAGTCCAGAAATAAAATTTTTTAACCAAACAGCTTGAATTGTAGCTCCATAACAAGCCACAAATTCAGCTTGCATAGTAAAGGATGCTACCAGAGTTTGCTTAATACTTTTCCAAGAAACAGCACCCCCAGCCAACATAAAAACATAACCTGAGGTTGATCTCAAATCATCTTGACATCCAGCAAAATCAGAATCTGAGTAGCCTACCACCTCAAGGTGATTTGAACGCTGGTATGTGAGCATATAACTTTCAGTCTTCTTCAAATATCTCATGACTTTCTTAGCAGCTTTCCAATGCTCTTGTCCTGGATTCGACTGAAATCTACTAAGAACACTGATTGCATAGGCTAAATCTGGTCTAGTGCAAACTTGTGCATACATCAAACTCCCCACAGCACTAGCATATGGTGTATTCTTCATAGATTCCCTTTCAAGCTCACTTCTAGGACATTGAGTTTTGTTGAACTTATCACCTTTTATAATGGGTACATCACCAGGTGCACAATTTTGCATTTCAAACCTTTTTAGTACACGCCGTATATAGGCCATCTGAGAAAGTCCCAACAAACCACGAGCTCTATCACGACATATTTCAATGCCAAGCACAAAAGAAGCTTCCCCCAGATCTTTCATCTCAAAATTAGCAGATAACATTCTCTTTGTCTCATGAAGTAATCCCAAGTCACTGCCAGCAAGTAAAATATCATCAACATACAAAATAAGGAAGATAAAGTTTCTCCCACTAGATTTGTGATATATGCACTGGTCAACTGCATTTTCAACAAAACCAAAAGAAGTCACAACATTATCAAACTTCAAATACCATTGTCGAGATGCTTGCTTCAAACCATATAAGGATTTGTTTAACTTACATACCAAGTTTTCTTTTCCTTCCATAACAAAACCTTCAGGTTGTCTCATGTAGACATCTTCACAAAAGTCTCCATTCAAAAAGGCGGTCTTTACATCCATATGATAAAACTCCAAATCATAGTGTGCCACAAGTGCCATGATAATTCTAAAAGAATCTTTTGATGAAACTGGCGAAAATGTTTCACTATAGTCAATGCCCTCTCGTTGATTGAATCCTTTTGCAACCAATCTTGCCTTTTTCCGTTCAACATTCCCTTCTGAGTCCAATTTACTTGTGAAAATCCACTTATTGTTTATGGCTTTAGCATCTTGAGGAAGTTCAACAAGTTCCCAAACTTCATTCTGTTCCATAGAGTGCATTTCATCTTCCATAGCACATTTCCATTTATCTGACTCATGGCTTGCCAAGGCTTGATTAAAGGTAACAGGATCAACAACATGCCCAATGTTAAAATCATTCTCTAACAAATAAACAATGTAATCATTTGACAATGCAGACCTTCTTTCCCTTTGTGATCTTCTGACTTGTGGTTCTGAAACTGACTCAATAACCGTTGGAGGAGGAAAATGACTTTCTTCTTGATGCCCAGGTTCTTCATTAACAACATCAATTGGTTGAGAAACAATATTTTCTTGTATAAAAGGAATTGGAACTATAACTGGATGAGTGTCGGCAATATATTCTTTCAGTACAGAACTCCCACTAGTACCAACATCATTCTCCAAAAATTTAGCAGTAATGGACTCAACAATTCTAGTGCCACGATTAGGACAATAGAACTTATATCCTTTTGATCTGTCTGGATACCCAATAAAATAACCAGGAGTAGATTTTGGGTCTAATTTCTTTTCAAGAGGATTATAAATTCTGACCTCAGCTGGACATCCCCACACTCTAAAATGAGCCAAACTTGGCTTTCGACCTGTCCATAATTCAAAAGGAGTTTTTGAAACAGCTTTACTGGGAACCCTGTTCAAAATGTACATAGCAGTTTTCAAGGCTTCACCCCAGAGATACTCTGGCAAATTTGTCCTACTCATCATGCTTCTTACCATATCTTTCAAAGTCCGATTCCGTCTTTCAGAAACGCCATTCTGCTCAGGTGTACCTGGCATGGTATATTGAGGTACTATCCCACACGCTTGTAAAAATTTTGCAAAATCACCCATGTTTTGACCAGACTCATCATATTTCCCATAGTACTCACCACCACGATCAGATCTAACAACCTTAATACTTTTCCCACATTGTTTTTCCACTTCCATTTTGAATACTTTAAATCTCTCAAGAGCAAGTGATTTATCATTAATCAAGTAAACATATCCATATCGGGAGAAATCATCAATAAAGGTTATGAAGTACTTATTTCCACAAATGGTAGTAGGTAAAGGTCCACTAATGTCGGTATGTATCAAGGTTAAAAGACCATCACTCCTAGTCGATCCTTTTCTTGTGGACTTAGTCATCTTTCCTCTTATACAATCCACACAGGTGTTAAAATCTGAAAAATCTAGTGAGGGAAGTATCTCAACTTTTACCAATCTATCCATTCTCTCCTTTGAAATGTGCCCCAATCTCTTATGCCACAACGTGGAAGATGATTCACGGATTAAAGCCCTTTTCTTCGCCACATTAGTTACACAAGAAACTTCCTCAAAAGGAGCCAATGATAATCTATACAAACCATCACATAAAAGACCATCACCAATCAAACAAAAATCATGAAACAACTCAACTTTTCCATTACCAAACTTGAAAGAAAAACCAGAATTATCAAGTTTTGAGATTGAGATCAAATTCCGTCTCATTGATGGCACATAAACAGTGTTCTCCAAAACAAGAGAAAAACCAGACTTCAAAGATAATTTTACAACTCATATGAAATCAATCTGCACTTGAACTCCATTCCCGACAAATAAGCTCACTTCATCCTTACTTGGTTTCCTTTTGCTTATGAAACCCTGCAAGGAATTCGTAATATAAATACTTGCACCTGAGTCTATCCACCAAGAATTCAAAGGCACATCGACTAAAGAAGACTCAAAACAAACCAAGGCCAAAGAGGTACCTGTCGAGTTCTTCTTCTTCTTCTTCTTTTCTAACCAAGCCTGAAACTTAAAACAATCTTTTTGCCAATGCCCCTTCTTTTTACAAAACTTGCATTGATCATTCCTCTTTGTGGTTTCTCTAGGGCCACTAGAAGTCTGACCTCCAAAACTCTTATGGGGCTGATTTTGGTGCGGCTTAATAAACTTATGGAACTTAGACTTGTGATTATGAGAAGACCCTTTGTTCAGCTGTGGCTGAAAAGCCACTTGTACTGTCTCAACAGTCTCACGGCGCATCTTATGTTCTTCTTGTGCACATACTGCAATTAAGTCATTCAAATTCCACTTATCTCGTTGAGCATTATAAGCCACCTTTAACTGATTAAATTGGTTGGGAAGACCATTTAGAACATGATACACTAGAAAAGGTTCTGCAATAGGAATCTTAAGGGCTTCTAGTTTAGAAGAGATATTTATCATTCTCATAATATAATCCCTCACTCCACTAGTACCATCATACTTTGTACTCATCAGTTTATCCATTAGGTCTCTAGTTTCAGCTTTGTCAGATTCAACAAACTTTTGTCCTACGGCATCCACAAAATTCTTAGCATTATCATTATCCGGAATAGCTCCCATAATAGAATCAGATATGGAGCGTTTGATAATTTTCAGACAAAGTTTATTAGCTCTTTCCCATTTCTTATACTCAGCTACATATTCTGCAGTACTCTTATTAGTAGGTTTTACAGGCTGCTCCTCCAGGGCAAAATCCAAACCCAAAAGACCAAGTGAAATTTCTACATCTCTTTTCCATCTCACATAG
The DNA here is from genome assembly GCA_029856935.1 of Cyclocarya paliurus. Lineage (NCBI taxonomy): Eukaryota > Viridiplantae > Streptophyta > Magnoliopsida > Fagales > Juglandaceae > Cyclocarya > Cyclocarya paliurus. The sequence goes on from CM056956.1 coordinate 4,829,709, forward strand.
TTATTTCCAGTCAAGGTTTCAATGGCAGACAATTGACTTGAAATAGATGAGGCACTCAGCACTGTGGAAAACATAAAATAGTACATTTAATTTAATTTAATATCATCCAACCATAATGCATGCAATCAATGGATGATAACATATCTATCTATTAAATAGATAGCTCTTAATTAAGCTCGAAACCATATGAGCTTAATTACTCTAAGAGCCTCGGTGCATCATTGTAAAGTCACCTTTGGGTTGACAAAACAACATGCTATGAGATACTCTTAACACACACCATGAAGCTAATCAACAAAATCACATTAGTTTTCGAAATACCAACACCTTTAGGCAGAAAGTGATTTCTAGACCAATGCAATCTTATTAACTACCTCACGCCATTCTCCAAAATATCACATACAACACCACCTTTGGGTAAGATACTGTGTGCAATAAATTGAAAAATGCAATACTATCCTTTTTTTTTTTTTTTGAGAAAATGAATAAATATTAATGAGTGTGCCACTTTGGCAGCTACCACCAATTTTTATTTCAAAAGATTTCTCTTAATGGGAAAAATAAGAATAGTCTTTAATGTCCAAAATTCAATCACAATATGATGATTATGCAACAAAATCATAACCATCAATTTATCATAATCAAAATCATAGTTTAAATGTGATTGAGAGACAAAAATAATATGGGCAGATTATGCTTATATTACAATTTCCAAATAAGCATATATCTTTTAAAAACAATGCCCATAATAAGATACCAAATTAATATGCATTCTAAATCACTCTTACAGAGAGAGTACAAATATGCATAAATCATACAAGATACTGAATAATCACCATAAAATTTATTACAACAAAATATTCACTGTTGCTACTCGAAAACAGTAAAATTAATATTCAAAATTATAAAACAATGTCTTATGATGATCTAAAAAATTTTTAAAAACCATAGAAAATTTTAATATAGCGAGTTAATGAACACAGGAAAAAGAAAGAACCAAAAAAGTGTCTCCAAGATGGCCCACGCGCCCCACGCGCCACCTGCTGCAAGTGGGATTGGTTCTTTGCTGGACGAACAGTTTTCTTCTTCCTCCAGCCGGGTACTGTTCACCAGGGTACTATTCACCCGATTCTTAACCAAAAATTTTTCAATTCCTTATGATTTTGGGGTCCAAAAATGAAATTTATTTAGGGTGAGAATTATTTAGGGCCGGAAAATCACATTTATAGTGTTTTAAAACAATGAGTTTCAACATTTTGATGTGGATCTACAATCTTAAAAATGGGTATGAACCCTAATTTTGTAAAACACAAATCCGAGGTTAAAATAGTAGATCGAAGCATCTATGACTAATAAACAACAACCCAAAACATGTTTTGATAAATATTTGATGAATCAAAACATTATTACAACGATTTATAAGGAAATCGATTTTTCATCAAAAAGGAGTCAGAAAATTGAAATTTTAATAGGATCCTCAAAACACAACCAAAAATCTCGATTAATATGTCAAAAGAACGAGGAGATCAAGAGGAACAAAAGCCCTATCATCTCGAAACATTTAAACAAATGGATCTAAACTAATTTTGACAAAATGTGTTCAGATCGTAAAAATGAAAACCGAAAATTTGAACACCACAACAACAAAGGATTCCGATCTAGCATGTTGGCTCTGATACCACATGTTGTATATAACGAAATAACATGCTAAAAACAGAATCACATCCTATAGATTTTGATTTCGAGATCATACCTGCGGAAGACATTTGTGGGAGAAAATATGTTGATGCTCCTTTGAAATCCAAGAGAAAGATCTTCCTCTCCTTACTCCTCACACAGAACCAGCTCTCAATGGGGCAAGCTGATAACATATTTCAATATGGAGAGGAAAGAGGACCTAGCCTTTTATAGAGAAATCCCAAATAGAGTCCTCCCATTAAATACTCAAAATGCCCACAAGGTTTTAGTAAGTTTCCATAGTAAAACCTTTAAGTTTCTCGGCCTACATACATAATTTATCACATTAAATATAGGACATTGTCCCATATTACTAAGGTGCATAAAATCCCAAATGATCACTTAACACAATGGATTTAACCAAAATACCATTAAGAGCTATATGTCTAACCTGTTTTATAAAACACAATTTTCAATCAATTGAAGCCCACATGGAATATTCTAACATATTACGCATAATGTTTAATGTGGCAGGTTGATCCTCAATGGAGTTCTTTTTTGAAAATGTATGCTTAAATTTTAAAAGGGCATTAGGTAGACGACGCATGTTGTTATGGTGAAATAACTTACGGGGAAAGACCTTTAGACATCCATTTTTTATTTCATAACGTATGTTATGTAGTGTGCTACAGTTGCACTCTCTCTGTTTTTTTAAGTAAACTTGCGCTCTCTTTTTAAGGAGATTACATTAGTTCTAAAAATAAAAATCTTAGGGCCAACCTTTTAAGTTTTTAAGAAGAAATCAGCCTAGCATTTTTTGTGCAAAATGCAACCTAGCATCATGGAGACTAGTGGCAAAACTGCAATTATGTGATTTTGATTATATTTAGATTAGTCATATTGTGCTTAGTCTTTATTCCTAAAATCATTGGATGATTGGCTTAAAGCCTTTGGAATCCTCTACACTCATTAGATGATTGCATTTAATCTTGGGGTTTTATTACTTGTTGCTTTATCTGTTTTCATAAGTCTACTTATCCTAACAAGTTCTAGGGGCCTAATGGACAAGAAGCTTCTCAAACTTTAAAAATATACTTCTCTGATTATATCATCATAATTGGTCCCATGCTACAGGTATTTGATTCTCCGCACTTGCAAGTACTTGTTGGGAAAAGAGTTTGACGACGTTTAGATGCCAAGTCTATTGTTCAGTTGCTTCGCAGTCTTGATGCTCCTAGTGGTATCATCATTTTTTTCTTTACTCTGTTTGTGCGTGCGCTCACATGCACCTGTGTATTTGTGTATGTTGTGAAAACATTTTGAAACTGCTCTATTATCTAAATGCTCTATCCTCTATTCATGATTTATGGTGGATTAATATAGCCTTAAAGGCTGGAACATCTGGTTGCTTTCTTCTATTCTTGAAATATGTTACTACAAGTATGGAGATTGGTTATTGATCGGAAGTATGGTTGTGATTTGGGGGGTTAGTGTTCCTAGGAGGGTAGGGGTAACTATGGGGTGAGCCTCTGGAAATTTATTAGAAAAGGGTGGAAGGTGTTTGTAAAACAAACTGTTTTTGAGGTGGGAGAGGGTACAAAAATCAGCTTTTCGTTCAATGTATGGTGTGGTGAGAGAGCCTTATTTTTTGTTTTTCCTGGAGTATTCAGATTGGCAAAAAATCAGCAAGCCGCTGTTTCGGATGTAACGACTCAAGCTAATAGTAATGTACATTGGAATATGATCTTATCCAGAAACGTGCAGGATTGGGAGGTGGATGAAATAGTGAGTTTTTACAGCTTTCTTTATTCCAAGAAGATAGGTGGAAAGGGGCGAGATAACATGTTGTAGAAACACTCGGGGAGTAGAAAATTCTCAGTTAAATCTTTCTATAAGGTGCTGGCAGCACACCAGCCCAGTGGGTTTCCTTGGAAGGGTATTTGGAGAGTTCCCGTACCCCCTAGAGTTGCCTTTTTTACTTGGACTGCAGCATTAGGAAAGATTTTGATGGCTGATAATTTAAGGAAACGTGGTGTGATTGTGAGAGAGTGGTGCTACATGTGTAAAAGTAATGGTGAATCGATTCAGTATCTTTTTTTGCATTGTGAGGTGGCAAGGGAATTATGGGCGGGTATTTTTAGCCGAGCTGGGTTGTCTTGGGTCATGCCCAAGAGTGTGGTGGATCTCTTAGCATGTTGGAATAGGAAGCATCATTGCCCCCAACTAGCAGCGACGTGGAGGATGGTTCCTATGTGTCTATTGTGGTGTATTTGGATGGAGCGCAATGAGAGGTGCTTCAACAACAAGGAGAGAACTGTGGGGGAATTATGGAATTTTTTTGTATTTTATTTAGTCCAATAGTTTGCTGCTATTGTATTAAAGGGAGGGAATGCCCATGAGTTCTTGCTTTCTTTTCAACTTTCTCGAATGTAATTAGGTGTCTCTTTTGTATACTTCTTGTGTACATGGGCTGTGCCTAGTTTCATTCCATCAATAAAGTTTCTTACTAATAAAAAAAAAATGTTACTACAAGTGGACTAGCATTAACTTGCCAATAAACCTATTACAATATATAATTTGGAAGCATGGAGCTTTACTCCTATAAAGCCACTTCATCTTCTCTCAACTCACCAATTTTGGAAGCCTAAGTACTTATTTGTTTAAGCAGTTGTCTTAAATGTGTGTGCAGATTGTGAGAACCAGGACCTGGCTGGTTATCTTTTTCATTTAAACATGAACCGTTCTACCTAATTACAGCTTTCTTGGTTCGGTATTGTTCTTTGCATCCCCCTACTTTCTTTGTTTTTAATTATCGAACACGTGCTCAGAAAAAAATAATTACCGAAGATATATAGGAGATTATAAAAAATTATATTTGGACAGCTTACTATCACCGTTTTTTACAATCAAAAGAAGCTTTTGGTTTGTGAGATCTGCGGAATGGTTGGACAGCTGCTTCTCCATTAAATAACTTTAACTATTCCTGCGCATCGCCTGAGTCTGCAAGACTGCGACTAGTTTACATTACTTTTCAATCCTTCCTTTTTTGGTTTTCTGGGTTAACATACTCTTGGCGATCTGGCTTAGCCGAGAGGAAAGGTGTTAATTCTTCCTTTTTGGGGAAATATCGATGCTTTATTGAGGTAAATGAGTTCCCTTTATTTTAGAAAAACTTAGATGTGAAACTTGGGTAAGATTTTGTAAAAACAGGGGCAAGAGTGATCATTTTTGTATCCCGAATTTCTATTCTATTTGCTACTCTCTACTCCATCGTTCTACACTTTCTAAAACCTCACTTGTCATATCTGATAAATTGTTACTATTTTATATGCATGATATCCATAGGAATGCATGAAACAAGAACTTGATCTCTTGATATTTTTAGCTTAAAGGGCTCGCTTGGACACTTAGCTATGTTTGGAAGATGAAATCACCTCAACCCATCTCAAACCAATCATTGATGGAACCCACTACTTTTTCAACTTTCCATAAAAAGTTAAAACTTATCTTAACCTACTTTATACATTTAAACACATATCTCAACCTATTTACATTCAAACACATCTCAATGGGATCTACAAAATTCTACTATTCACATATAAACTCATATAATCTGAGATAATCTTAGCATCCAAACGCAGCCTTAGAGTGTTTCAGAATTCTTTGAATAGTAGTGAAATGGTCTGTGAATAGTAGTGAAATAGTTTGAATTAAGCTGTTTTATTGAGTTTTGGGAAAGAAGAGAGAAAATGTTGAATAAAAATATTATAAAGTTAAAAAAATTGTATGAATATAATTTTTGTTTTGAAGTTTGAAAATGTTTTTGATTTTTATGTTTTGTTTTAAAGCTTGTAAAAGTTGTAATGATTAGGTAATGATTAAATGAAAAAGTTGAAGATTTGAAATTGAAAAGTGTTTTATGTTTGGGTGATGTTTGGGAAGGAAATTGTGAGAAGTTTTAAGAATTTTTCATCTCATCTTATTACCAAACAAGGTTTAAGGTCTCGTTTGGTTACACAGATGAGATTAGAAATTTATTAATAGTATTGAGATACTTTGTGAATTGTAGTGAAATGGTTTGAGTTAAGATTTTTATGGGGTTTTGAGAAAGGAGAGAGAAAAAGTTGAATAAAAAAAATTATAAATTTAAAAGAGGGTTAAAATATAATTTTTTAATATAATTTTTGTTTTGGGATTTGAAAAAATTAAATTATTTTTGTGTTTTAATTTTTCTTTTGAAATTTGAAAAAGTTGAATTATTTTTTGTGTTTTGTTTGGAAGTTTGGAAAATTTGTAATGATTAGGTAATGATTAGATGAAAAAGTTGAAAGTTGAAATTAAAAAATGTTTGTGTTTAAATGGTGTTTGGATGTTGAGATGAAATGAAACGAGATGGTTTGAAAGGTTTGTGAAACCAAACCAGCCTTAAGGCCTCATTTGTTTTCACAAGTATTCTCAACTCATCTAATCATTACAAATTTTTTAAATTCCCACACAAAATAAAATAAATAATTCAATTTTTTCAAATCCCAAAACAAAAATAATATTAAAAAAGTATATTCTAATAATATTTTATTCAACTTTCAATTTTGATCTCAAATCAAATCAACTCATCTCATCTCACATCTCATATGTGAAAACAAACCAGGCCTTAAGTCTTGGCAGTTAGTCAGCCTTTCAGATCTTTTGGGAAATCATAAAGAAAAGATAAACTACAACTTCTAGAAAATACACAACATGCATATATGCTTTTCTCTTTCCTGTTGTTTCATTTAGGATCTTTCTGTGAAGTGCAAACATATGGCTGGTAGATGTCTTGTTATCATTGATTTGTTATTGGAGCAATCTTCTTGAAATCATACTTTTATGGGTGCTGTATTTCTTTGAAAGCTCAAGCATCTGTCTAATAAACTGACTGGTTCATTTTCAGGAACTACGGCATATATAGAACAATCAATCCCTTTTCCACAGGATGGAAAACAGGTTTGGTTTTCCTTGTCCTTATCAATAGAAGATATCTTTTCGCCTTTCCCAGTGTTGTCTTATACCTTTAATCACTTGTAATTTTTTAGTCGCCACTGCCACTTCCATTGATACAGGTGATTATAAATTTTGTTAATAGAAGTACAAGTGATTAATAAAATTTCAAGATTTTTGAAAATTATAGATGCTAATGTCAAAAAACTCAACTTTTTTACTTTTGGAAGTAACTGAGGTAATTTAAGAATTCTACATGGTGGAATACCTAAGAATCCTATGTTTCTTGTCATTGTGGACTGTCTCCAATTTATTTGTTCGTACTTATTCACGTTATTTCTTACAGAAGTTGGGAGGAAAATGATTCACCTCACGGTATATCTCGTTGTGTTTTGTTGTACTCTATCAAATTGTGAAAAGAAAATTCACTCCTTGTGCAACAGATGATTCAAGTATGATTTTCTATCTTTTTGGAGGGAAAAGGAGAAAAAATAGAACTTTGGAAATTGAAGTGTAGAGGGAAGACACTGACAAAACTGTAATTGAATGGGGGAAAGAGGAAAATGAAGAAAAATGAAAAGGCAAATTGTCTCTTTCGCTAAAGAACATATGAGACAACATGCATCATTGATTTATTTGATTAGGCCATTACTCAGAAGATGCTGATCCGACAGATCTTTACTGATACAGATTAGGAGAAGATTCATATATTTTTGTTTTATTGAAAATTATAGATGGAACTGAGGGTGGGAAATATTGGTGGTTTTGGTGCTGCAACTATATTTATCAGGTGTCATGTAGAAGCTTCAAAAGTTTTACACACTTAATACGTTTCAAATCAACTTTTTAAACAACATTTTTTCTTTCAAAATGGAGTTTGTTAAGTGGAGACATCTTATTGATTTGCAATTAATATTCAAGAAACCAGTACGTGTCTTATTCAAAAAGACCTTATTTTTCTTATTTTCAAATGGTAGTGCTTCAACTTTGTTAACTCTCTAATCTGTTCCTGCTTTACCAATTTTGTTCTTTAGAACCTTAGATTGTTTATAGATATTTAGTTTTGCCTGCATTTAATTTTAGCAATCTGTACCAAATTCTCATGCTTTATGCTTATAATATTTTCTTTTCTGAGCTAAGGGGTGGTGGAGTGGAGGATTTGGGTATGGGCTATGGATTGGGATCTTAGTTGCCTCAGGATTTTCTGTTGTTCCAGTGCCTTCTATGCTATGGAAAAAACAATTTGCACTGTCCGGAGGGAGGTCTACAAAGGTTTGATCCTAGCTTACACACTAGCTCGGGGCTTTTTCATCCTTATCTAATGCAAGTACGCCCCTCTTTAAAAAGTTGGCTCATTCATCATTGTGGACCGTGGTAATCATTATAGGCCGCCTGAATCTTTATTTTTATTTGCTTTTTTGTTATGTCTTCAGTTTTTCTCTGAAATTATGTATTTGCTTTACACTCAAGAGAACACTAGTATGTTATAGTCTCTCCAGTTTAGAATGAAGCAAACCAAATTGGCCAAGAAACCAGAGAGGATGCAGCCATTTGAACCACTGCTTTTGCTCTTCCATCAAAGACCATTGAAACTAAAAGAAAAACATCTGACCTGAGTTTTTTTTTTTTTCCCTTTTTTTGGAATTAAAAGTGGAACAAAACTGAACTCCAATTGAAGTTGGAGCCTCGAGCATTCCCAGTGTACAAAATGTGTATTTGTGTATGAATTGTTGTATTTCATCATAACACTGACTTTTGCTCCTGCACCTAGCCTGTCTAAACCACAATCAAGAACTCAAGATAGGTGCGGTTCACTATTTCTTTACTGATTTAAGATGGCAATTACACCTCTTACAACATAGATTGATTGAATTACAGGCTTGCAATGAACTCATAGCTTACTGCTGACAGATTAGAGCAGACCGTTACCCCCCTAAAAGAAGACTGCACCAACTACCTGCTGCTTACTTCAGTTTTTTCAGTTAGTAGTCTAGGCTAGTGCTCTGGATATGTAAAATTCAGGGATTCTTCTTGCATTAGATATTACTTTCAATCACTTGTTTTAAATTATTCGATGATATTTATTCATGTATTAAGTATAACATTATCAGCTTCTTTTCACTCAATATAGATGGTGGATATTGACTCAACAGGATGATAGCCGGAGACTTGCATCCACATTATTTCCATCATCGAGTCCCCTGCTGAAAAGAAAAAAGGATCATGGTAGTCATATTGTCTCCGTTACCGAATAAAAGCTTTCTCTGTCATATTATTGCTTAATGAATGGAACTCTGGCCATACCTGTGTATTGCCATGGAATTAGTATTTTGGGGCTCTTTGGAATGCCTTATATTCATTCATCTGCACAATGGTCTACTGCTTTTGGAGAAAAAGAGGTTCACTGTTGAAATCATGTTTTTTATTTTTTTAATTCAGTTTTCTTTGCATAATCATAGATAAAGGTACTGGAATCCATTGTATCATGGAGTTAGTTGCAGAGAATTATGTAAATAGCTTTTGTGCTTGCTTAACTTGTGTTTGTGTCTAGCCAAGCAGAACTGCCCAAGCCTTTTGGAGAGTCCAATTTGAAAAGTAAGAAAAAAGGAATTTTTTGTCTTTGGATGTCAATCAAAACTACCAAGCTACAACTCCCTTGTGTATTTAGCGTAGCCAACGGTAACCATCTTGTCCATGATGGCAAGAGAGATCACTTGCGAGTCCTCGGTGACAGCATGTTGAAGAACCTAATACACTCGTTCGGCAGTTTGCATGCATATCCATTGTTTTGTTCATGGTCTATGCTAAATGGTTAGGACATTAGCCTACAGTCAATAGAATACATTTTGCCTTATATTGTACTGTAGCACCAAATGGCTTCATAAGTAAATGCCCATTGTTCTGGAAAGAGGAAAATGTTAGAAGATTATTTCTATCAACTGAGCTAATGAAAATTGTTCTTATGCTAACTCATCTTGGATTATTTTCCCACTTCTGTTTTCAACCGATTTCCCAAAATTTGCAGGAAGGGCTGAGGCTCTACTCATTGCTGCCTATGGCCAGGGCCTGAAGAAGCTAAACTCGTCATGCATTTCAGAAGAATTGGAGCCTAACAATGGCAAGTTGCCCTAGCATCTCTCGTTAACTACATCTAGATGTTGATGTGCCAGATGTGCTGTGACTGCTTATTGAATGAGAAGTGGACTGACTAACAGAGCAGCACAAAAGACTCTTCTGTTGGAGCTTTGGTGTTTCTCGCACATTCATGATACCTGGTAGAGGACATATTAACCATTTTTTTTACTCACTTTGCACTATTTTCATGGGATTGAAGTTCCAGCATGTACATCCCATTGTAAGTTTGCATATTCGAGTCATTAAAAGAACATTATCTATTCCAACGACTAAAGTCTCTCCTTTTGGAGAAAGGCTGTTCCTTCTCGCCATATAATTGCTCTTTTCAGTTTATCTTATGTACAAAAGTTTGATTTGCAGTTGAGATAAGCATCCAAAACAAAAAAGCAATCACTAGGGATCTGAGCTTTATCCACTCTAAGCTCTTTCGGTCTCTCTTGTGATGGGTATTAAACACGATGGAATGTTGAGTGGTTTGGATTCAAAGATAAGTTGAGATGATTTGTGAATAGTAGAATAAAATATTATTAGAATATTATTTTTTAATATTATTATTATTTTAAGATTTAAAAAAGTTGAATTGTTTATTATATTTTGTGTGAAAATTTAAAAAAGTTGATGAGATGAGATGAATTGAAGTAAGTTTTGAATCCAAACCATCCAAATTACGTGGCTTTAGACCCGAGGACTAAGCATTCGTCTGCCACGATTGAAGCAGATAAGAAAACTAATTACACACACCATGTTTTATGGATCAGTAGTCTGTAAAACCAATTTAGATCTCCATCAAAACTCCTGCAACGATTTGTGACAATGCGTGCCCTTTCCCTAGATACGACCCCAAGTAGCATTTCTCTAAAGATTTTTTCAGTAATAATTTATGAATAATGACGAGACACCCAAAAAAGATTTTTCATTTTAGAAGACAAAAATTGAAGGAAAAATTGGGTCAGTGTAAAAATTTTTAAAAGAAAAGTACTACAGCGACAGCGTTTTTATAAAAATAAATTCATAAGTTAGTATGAAATCACGGTAATACATCAAATCTATTTTAGAAAGAAGTGTTATAGCGATAAAGAAAATAATATTAATGTCAAAGACAACAAGAATCCCAAATAAAAGCTTTAATTCCCCCAAAAAATATATATAAAAGGGTCGTCACATACTACTTTAAAATAGAGAAATTTTAGAACAATCAAAATTCACAAAATAAAATAGGTGATGATAGGATTACTACTATTTTATCACTCTTTCACTACTCTTAATATATTTGAAATTTTTATTTTTTTTATTATTTTCTTTTAAGTATTTAAGTATTTGAAATTACCTCACTACTTAAGCGTAACCTTAATCCACATAAATAAAGCACATCCGCATAATCAATTAGAAAAAAAGTTAAATTTTTTTTAATTGAAATGTAAATAATAGTGTCCCCTCTGCACGAATTAGAAATATAAAATTTTGTTCCCAAATTAAAGACGTGTACAATTACATTCACTGACAAAAATTAAAGGGAAATGCTTGTATGTCCACTTTATTTGACTAATGATTAATTTTTTATTTATTTAATAATTAAGAAAGTGATTTTAAATATATTGATGTATTTTTTTTTAAAATATTTAAATATATTAAAAAAATAAAAATAAAAATAAATAAATAAAACAACAACTGGGCGGTAGGGCGGCATAGTAGCCCCACCCAAAATTAAAATCAGGCATCTCCACAGGTTCGCTACATTCTTGGAATCTATTTATGTGTAGGTCTGATCTCAATGCTGTAGAGCCACGGATTCTTGATTTGCACGTGGGATCTTGTGACCAAGTATTTCCACCAGCCCATTAAAATACAGCCACGTGGAGGGATTAACAGCGACATGTTTGGAAACATGGGTGTCCGTCTATTTGTGCTTTTTGTCAATGAAGACTTGTGTCAATTGTGGTTGCGGAAAGTCACCCACCACCTACGCGCTCATTTTTTAAAATATATATATATTTTTTATAAACAGATTTTTTTTATTATTAAAGAAAAAAAAAGGTTCTGTGCTCTTAAAAGAATAGAGATTGAAATAAATAAAAATAAATGAAATAAATGAAAGTGAAGCTAGCTAGCAGCTCGTTGGTCCGAATCTAAGCTTTTGATCTTAGCTGATGAGGTAGCGAGAGAAGAGCAACCATTAAGATGATTGATGCGACAGTCCAAAAAGTTTCCAAAAATATTGTTTTGTCTACTTTATTGTACATAAAATCATAGTAAAGAAAGGGTGCATTATTGGAGGCTGTAACAAGTAAATACTTGGAAGGTTCAGGGTCTATTTCGGAATATAATTATTTTAAGATATTCTTAAATTTCAATTTTTTTTTCTTTTTTAAAATCTAATAAAATATCTTAATTCAAACTATTTTATTACTATTTACAAATATTCTAAAATATTATTAATAATCAAACCAGCCCTCATTCTCTTCATCCTTGGCAATATGTGTAAACAAATTTAATTTTAGAAGAAGATGATAACATGGTGACGTGACGAGGGATCAAAGAATAGACTTGAAGCTTCAAGGGGGATGGCATGGTTGTGGGAAATGGGACTGACATGCCTAGGGAAATGGGAAGGGTGATGCCTGATGGGTCAAAGTCGGGAGATCGGTAGTTTGGAACATCAAACGTGTGTGAGGTGAATCGCGTCTCCTGTATCTCACTCAGAATGGTTATTGGACAAGGGTGGAAGTGACGACTTTCCCCTAACATAGTTCGAAGTCGGTGGTTGATGTTACTTTCTGAGAAGTGAGAACGAATTGGTGATCTCTCTATAATAACTTACAATAATGTAAATTGATGCATTTTTAATATGTTAAGTTATTTGATTTTTGCATGTGTAAGTTATTCCAATATGAATTCCTATAGGTAACGGCATTGTCTTGAATTCAGTATTTGATTCAATCTTTGATTGCTTGATTTAGAAAGGTAGGGTTTGTATGGATGTTTTAATAACTCTCTTCGGTATGCAACATAGACTCAAATTCAAATTTCTTGCTATCACATACACCCCCGCTAAGGCGAGGGCTACCTGCTAGCTTTGATTCATCACCAGTATACTCGTAAGCCTTAAGCTAGGTTTGTATATAAATATAGATTCAATTCATCTTATTTAATCATTACAATTTTTTTAAATTTCTATACAAAATATAATAAATAATTTAATTTTTTAAAATTTTAAAATAATAATAATATTAAAAAATAATATTCTAATAATATTTTATTTAACTTTTAACTTTTATTTCAACTCACTAACTAAACTTCACCTTATAGTTATTAGAGTGGCGAAGATGGGTGGCATATGGGCCTTACTAGTAATGTGGACAGCACATTTTGCCCGCGCTTTGGTGGGAATGAAGTTGTGGCAACAAGTATTTGTAAATCTTGATGCTGCTAAAGACAACAATAAAGTATGTACAACTCTTAAAAGACTTGAAAGTAGTAGATCAATTGTTACTCATCCAAAAGAAGACTGAAAAACTTAGATAGAGAAATGCGTCACATACTATAATTACTCCTCATTCTGAGCTCTATTCCAAATTTTGTTGCTGTAAGATCTCCTACAGCTTTAGCCATCAAAGGATTAGGACATATAGATTGGTTCTTCCTCAAAGTTGTCAAGAAGTTTCTTTCCTTATCTCTGATTGCAATCCCTATACCAATCTTGTTATTTTTGTTATCAACTGTTATATTTCAGTTTATTTTACAAAAATTAGGAAGGGGGAGATCTCAAGTTGTAGTTCTTTGTATACTGCTTTGAGTGTTGGTACTAGATGTAGTTTGCATCCCTTCCATATCTTGTTGCATATGTTGTACTTTCTGTAGGATTGTCTAGGATCAATGAGGATGTTGTTAAAAATATGTTAGTTCCTTCTCCACCATATGTTCCACAAAATCAGAGCCAATTCTTCCATTGCCTTTTTCTCAAGCTTGTTGAACATATCTATCAGTAACTTCTTCAAACTTTGACATGATGCCTTGCTGTTCTGAATTTGTTTGGAGCTTTTTCCTGAAATGTCATTTGCAGCAATGCACTCTCATAAACTGTGTTTTATGGTTTTTGGATCACTTAGACACAAGGGACAAGTATCATCAATCAATACATTCTTTTTGCACAGATTTACCTTGGTAGGTAGGATATTAAGATATGTTCTCCATAAGAAATTTTTTCTAGCAAGATGAATACATAAGTTCCATATATTAGTCTACTCTTTATTTTTTTATGGACTTTTAAAACTTTACCCCTTTTTTCTTTCTTGTAATTGACCTTGTAGTTTGAAGTCAGAAGTTGATGTCACTTTCTGAAACTAAAGGAAGCAATAGGATGTGTACAACTCTTAAAAGACTTGAAAGTAGTAGATCAATTGTTAGTCATCCAAAAGAAGAAAACTTAGCTAGAGAAATGCGTCACATAGGCGTTGTCGGTGAGAGGAGAGGCCATCAATAATTTTGTAGAATTTATAATTAACCACTCATGAAAGTCCATCAATTGATGTGGTTATCAGGGTACACTGTACTAATTAAATGCTACGACTGAAAAGGGTATGGTTGGTCAATCTTCCTCTCCTAGCTTGTTTCTCTCTCTCTTTAGATGGTCATGATGATCTGTATATAGTTTTCTTTTTTTTTGATAATGGCGAATCTCATTCATCAAATAAAGACATATAACTTTGACTTAAGAATAAGTCAGTTACAACTAATAAAAGCTCCCCAGCGCACATCCGTGGCTGACATGGTCTAGTCCCCACGGCACATCTTTACTGACAAAGTCAGAGAGATAGCCCATCTCTGTTCAAAAACAGAGAAAAGAAAAACAACTAAAACCAACTCCATACCCGACTAAGCGGGAAATGGAGGAGGCACACCCCAACACCTCCGCGACGCGGAGAGGGGAGAAAACACCATTCCGGACCAAGTCCGAATGGGAACACCATTACCGAAAAAAAACCTAAAACAAAAAGAACATAAAAAAACAGACAAAACATAAAGAGCTACAATGTGAAAACACTGTAAACGGAAAATCAGTGCACATAAAACACAACAAAAGGAAGGAAACCGAAGGTCGCGCTAAGGAGATCTAGTGACGCCGGTTCGAAATCAGCCACTCGGTGCGCCGTCAGATGATTGCATGGAGGCGCGTGGGTTCCACGCGCAGCGAGCTCCGATTCTTCGAACAGCGAGCTCCGATTCACTCAATATATATATATTTATATATATATATATATAAATATATAATTAAAGATAAACATATAAGTCGTCCAATTTCGACTATTGGGCATGCTCGTTAGTAAAAAATAGTATTTTTATTTTTTTATATTTTTTAACATATTTAAATATTTTTTTTAAAAAATATACTAATATATTAAAAGTCACTTTCTTAATCATTCAGTAAAAAAATATTAAAAAAATAAATAAATACATAAACGGATAAATTGAGTGAATAAACTCAGACGGCATATTAACATTTCTCTAAACATATTATGTATTTTAGAATATTAGGTTTAACATTACATACCTTTATTACATGTTACATGTTCAATCTATATATATATATATATAGGTAAATATGTTGTTACTTAATTTGAACCTAGAATTATATTGGTGAGACTCATTGTCTGTTTTGTTGCCCTAACCTTTTCCAAACAATCCCATCCAACAAACTACGCATTTTGGACTATCATTACATGTTATACTAAAAAACTTACTTCTCTTGCTTCGTTACCAAATTACTTTATAGATAAATGTTTTGTATAGACATAAACCTTACACAATAAATGTTACATATTGATATGATTTAATATAATTTATTAAATTATAAAATTATTTTTAATATAAAATAAATCTAACATGTTACATTAAACTAAATTAGTGTGTCTCTCATGAATATCACATCTGTCAATTTCATGTGACGTTACAGAAAAGTTCAAAATTCTGATCATAAAGCATTACTTCAATCAATTTCTCATATATATATATTATATATATATATGTATGGAGGACGTTCAACTTTCTTTGATCACTTGTTAATAAGTTAGCTCTGTGTATGTTCATTGGATTATACACGTGGCATAATTGAGAACATGAGATTGATTTTTATTTTTATTTTCTGTTCCATTTATTCGTCCTCATTAATTCTGGAGAACAGGTGGACGGAATGTCATGATTCGTTGCCAACCCCATACTCCGTAGTCCGTCCATCTCCAGAATTGACCTAACACCTTTTTCGAACTACTACGCGTGCAGATTAAGATGCCTACCCCAAGTTATAACATAAAAGTAAGCTACCTAATTCATTTTCACATCTATACCTATATTTTATTTTAGAATTTAAAAATAAAAAATTATAAGAAAAATATTATGATTATAAAAGTAAATTCATAAATTGACATATTTTGATCATAATATATTAGATTTATTTTATATTAAAAATAACTTTATAATCTAATTTATCACATCAGACCGTATCAATTTGTGAATTTACTTTTATAAAATTTTCTTGTGACTAAAATATTTTTCAAATGATAAATACACAATATTTTTCATAACACTTTACACAACTGTATTTTAAAATGAATGATATTTTTATAAAACATCTTATAAAAATAACACCACTTTACAAAAATACTCCAATTTTAAAACATAATAACTCGAAATTTCATTATCATCAAAGACTTACTTGATTTTGAGTGTCATGTTTATTTGTTAAAAAGGAGCTAGCTAGGTAGGCTGAATTGATGGTCAAGACTTTCTAAAAAGAAAGCCTATATATGTGCTTAATATTTCAATGCTCAATAAGTAGAGTACATGGATTAATGCCTCATAATATTAATTAAAAGTTCAAAATATTAAAAGTCTATACCTTAAAAGTAAAAGTAGTAGGTCATCAGGTGAAAATTAAACACAGCTAAGCAATTGTGAGGGCTGAGTAATTTCATTTTATTCCAATCTTTCTTTGATTCCACCAATATTCTCTCTATAAAAAAAAATCATAAAAAAGCTAAATGAAAATAAAAAAAATTATTGTCGAAATATAACTACATATGTAAAAGTATTAGTGATTGAAATAGATTAAAAATTTTATAGATCGAACTTTAGGACATAAAGAGTTAGAGAAAATGTTTTTCAATATTTTAATATTTTAAAAAAATTATATAAAAAATTTATTTATATGTATAGTTCTATTATAAATTCCCATAAACAAAATTATAGTAAATATTGTCATTATAATATTTTTTTCTCAATTGACAAATTTTTCACTTTGTCATGAATTAAAGAAGAACAATAAATACTATATCATATCATCTCATCTCATCTCATCTCATTTTAATTAATAATTTTATTATTATTTATAAACTATTTATAAACCCTTTTTTTTTATCTTATTAATTTTTTTTTCTCTCAATTGCTCTATCTCTAATTTACAATTTGTTCTAGACCATTTAAAGAGGTACAGACAGAACGGTCGAACAGTGAAGCAGGACAAACTTCCAACTTCCAACTACCTACCTCCTTCCTCGCCCCCACCTCTCTCTCTCTCTCTCTCTCTCTCTCAAAGGAGAGAATTAAAACCTTCCAACAAGAAATAAATGACCACAAAAATATAGTGATAAAAAGAAAAAGAAAATTGGTTTTAAAAATAAAGGAAAGAGCAAAACATCTTCCACCAAACAAACGAGCTTTGGTTTCAAACAAACGACGTCACGTTTCCTTCACCTTCTCTTCGCCCTTCCCCCTTCTTCGTCTAACCCCACCTAAACCAATTTCTCCCTTTATTTAGAGTTTCTTTTTTTTGAAAAAAAAAACATCCCAAGTTATAAACCCAAAATTTTAATATTCTAGGGTTCTCTACCCAACCTGAAATCTTGATTTTTCAGGTCCGTCTCTCTTTTCTCTCTTTGGTTTCTCTGATTCTTGTTATCCTATTTTTGGTTTCCCGGAAAGTGGAGGGCTTTAAAAGTTAAAGAAGGAATCTTCATTGAGTTGGGAGTTGGTTTTCCTTTTGAGAATTGGATATTTTGGGTTCTTTTGTTTTGCTCTGTTTTCTTGGCAACAGGGCAGAGGGGATTTGGGTAGTCTTGTTCGAATATCTGAATTGTAATTGAATTATTTGAATGCCATTGTTTTGGAGCTGAATTGATCTTTTCTTTTTGTCGCTCGTTGTTGCGCTTTTGATTGGATTTTGTGTCGATAACTTGCTTTCGGGAGAAAGAAAGTTTTTTTTTGGCTTCTTTTTATTTCACGCAATTGGCAAATTACGCTAGCCTACCCTGGTTTTCTATAATTTCTCGTCTAACTCAATGTCCATGAAAGCTACTTGATTATATGTTTCTCTTTTCTTGTTTCTGTGGCATTTTGAAGCTTTGCACTTTGCACCACCCATTTAGAATATATGGCTTTTAGCATGTGCTATGTTTGACGTGTTTCGTTACCATTCATTTTCAGCCAGTACCTTCTGCTTATGCATTAACCAAAGATTTGTATCCTTGGATTTCTGATGCTGTTAGGAGAACTTACATGTAGAAATTTGTGGTAATGCATTATCAATCTCACGCTAGACGATTGAAATTAAAAATGGCTCTTTGCTATAAGTGGTCACTGATGTTCCCCTGATTTGATGTATCTTATTTTACTTCTCTTCTTTCTGTGGAGACTTGAGAGTAATGCTCCTAATTGGTTTCATGTTCAGATGTTAAATAATTTTTCTTGTCCCTATTGAAATCGTGTACTCAAGTTGTTAGAGTACATGATTGAGTGCAAGACAAAAATGTTTTCATTCATCTTTTACCGTACTACATAAGATCCTTGATTTTTTTGAATGATCTTTGTCAAGGTGAGTGATCTTTCGTGTTCTGCTGCTGATCTATGCTAACCAGCCAAGGTCTTATTTTGAATTTTCCTTGCAGGGCACTTGCTTGTGGTGTGCATTAATTCCAGTTTCTCTTTGTTCTTCTACTTCAACCATGTCGAGTTTGGAGGAACCACTTGGTCTTGACAAGTTGCCAAGTATGAGTACTATCGATATGATTCAGAGGTTCTCTTCGGGTGCTTGCCGGCCAAGAGTAGATGATATGGGAATGGGGAACTGCTTTATTGAAGGAAGGAGTTGCAGCTCATCCAACAGTTGCACGTAAGTAACATTTCATACATCTGTATTTTGTCTTTGCAATCCTTAAACTGTCTTCATTGCATGAGTAACATCCAACAAAGTGCCCTGTTCTTATTCACTTCTTTTCTTTTGTGTGTGTGTGTGTGTTTAAAAGAAGTGGCCGCTACAACAGCCTTCTTCTTTCTAGTTGATCTCTTCGGCCAACAGCTGAAATGTACTGTATAAACATGTAAGAGTGAAAGCAAGAGATCATGGAACTTTTGTCTCTATATATGGAGCAGAATAACAGTTTCATTCAATGACTTTTAGGGCTAACATTTGTAACTCTGACATTTCTTTCTGTTGTTTTACCTCCATTGCAAAGTTATAATTGTCTGATACATCCACCAGCTAGTTTATTAACTTTAATAAGAATTAGGTTAACTTAATGTGCTACTTTCAAGCTCTTCTAAACCTCTATCTACTTGCAGTGAAGATTATCAAGAGTATTCAAAGGAAGCATTCCCGTGGAGAAGGCATACAAGAGACATGTCCCAAGGTGATTTTCTTAGTAGAAGGTCTTTGAGCTTAGGCCGAAACACCATGGTATTTGGAAATGTTTGTGATACACGGTATGTTCCAGACCATCAATACAACTCCAATTGCAATGGCCACAGCATACGGGAGAAGCCAAATAAGGTGATTTAACACAATAATCTCTTGTTGAAGATAGCTGTCTCTGATCTGTCATCACATGTAGAATGCTGTAACAATCTCTTGTTGAAGATGTAGGATTCTCTTTATTGAGAAGAAAAGCTTATCGTTTTGTCATGGCATCTTTTTTTAATCTTCTCCTTTCATATTTCTTTTAGTTCACATGTTCATTTGATGATGCTTATTGGTTAATGCAGTATTTGAAAGGTATACCAAAGTTTGTAAAGATAGTAGAAGTTGGTCCAAGAGATGGATTACAGAACGAGAAGAATATTGTCCCTACCTCTGTAAAGGTTGAATTGATCCATAGGCTAGTATCTTCTGGATTGTCAGTGGTTGAGGCTACAAGTTTTGTGTCACCTAAATGGGTTCCTCAGGTAACATGGTTCGCTATGTTAAGTTGACACTGTAACTTTAGTTATATCTTGTTGTAGTTTCATTCTTGTCGGGCCACTTAATTGGCATCAAAATTTGTAAATCTTTCATCGGTGATATCCTCTCTAGAAATTCTTTTATCAGTGCGTTCCCAAAAATATGATTCTTGTAAAGACATGAGGATTCATCTCTATTTTTGAAGGTCAGCAAGTGAACTCTGAATAATTGTGATGCAAGTTATTACTTATCAAAAAAAAAAAAAAAATTGTGATGCAAGTTATGGGGTTTGACCACTTACAATGTTCCTCTTCTGAAACTCATGGAGGGGTATATAGTTGCGTAGATCATATGGGTTATTTATGTTTTTGATAGGCGATCAAGGAGTTTTATTGATGGGTTATATAGTTGCGTTGACCGCTTATTATTTGTTGTTGTTGTTGTTTTCATAAATATTATTTCAATATTAGGTATCAAAGGGAAACTCTCTCTTAAGAGACTTTTTACCTTTGTGTATTTGACAATTAAGTCTAGAAGCAACCAAGCATTGGGAGTAGAAAATGAAAAGGAATAAGGAAAGGAAATTAGTAAATATTAGACTTTAGCTTTTGGCAACATCTGCTTATAAAAAACAAGAAGCTTTTGGTTACATTCTGTGACTGCTGATGATGCAAGTTCGAGAAATAAAACAAGCTTAAAACTATCCTGAACACTGGCACCCAGTCAATCTGGGGCCAGCCTGGGAGCTGTGACATCCTTTTCTGGCTGAGACAAAGTTTTGATTTTGGGTTGCTATTTTTTTTTTGGAAGTTTTATAATATCAGTAACCGTTTTTTTATTTTTAGTTTTAGTTTTGGGAGTCCAAGGTATTTGGCAGAGTTTTGAGAAGCTCATACTCTTATCTTTACTTGCGTGAACTTTCAAGTGAATAAATTTTATGCTGATTGAGTTTTGCAACAACTATGTTCCTCAAGGTTGTATGGTACAGTTAGTGTGAAGCATATGGGTGACAGTTGAAGTTTACTCTGGCTACATTCTATTTTAACGAAGTAGAAACATTAAGATAAAAAAAGATACTGATAATGGATAATGATGGGAATTCCCACACCCCTCATCATGCCAGAACCGAATGCAAGAAGCATCACCTGTCTACACTTGACGAAGCCTGAAAATATTTCTGCTATGCTCTTGATGAATTCTGAAAATAGTTCCCATCCACACTTAATTCCTTTACACAAGCTTTATCCATGCGAACCCCTCTCTACTTTCATCTCAGAGATTAGCATTTCTTTTCTCTGCTCAATAAGTCATCTTCTCAGGGAGAATTTTCCCATTGCTTTCCATTGGAGAGTAAGGATGTAAAATGAAAGGCCAAGTATAAATCCCTTTTCACTGGCTGTATTTCCAAGAGCACTCTGTATTAGTTACCTTAAATTGCTTTGATTGTTATGATTTGATTGGTTCTGAAAAATGTTTAGCTGTTTTAGAATGACACATGAATGCTACAAAATTATTAGGAAATTCGTTGCTTAGGGCTTGATATATGATATATTGGTGTGTTCCTTTAGACTTGTTTATTGCATTCCAGAATTTTGACCAGGCACAATAATTGATCCTTGTGGTTCGTGAACCATTACACATTCTTTTATAGAATGCTTATAAATTTTTGGTCTTTAATTTTTTGTCAAGCATCTTTGATATGTAATGGATTTTTAGTTACTATTGTTTCCAACACATATATTACATCAATAGCACAAAGGTCTACTCTCTCTCTGTGGTTACATTGGTTGCATAGTGCTTTTACAATTGAATATAATAAACTTACTCCTCTTGTAACTCATGTTATTATATTCTTTTATAATATTCCATCACCTTTCCAGCTGGCAGATGCGAAGGATGTAATGCGAGGAGTTTGTAATTTGGAGGGTGCGAGATTGCCTGTCCTGACACCTAACTTAAAAGTGGGTAATCTGGAAAAACACTGTTTAAAGATTGTCATAATATTTTGATTGTATTTATTAGAACTGATTCATTTACTTCTTCCAGGGCTTTGAAGCAGCTGTTGCAGCTGGTGCTAAGGAGATAGCTGTCTTTGCATCAGCTTCTGAGTCATTTTCAAAGTCAAACATCAATTGTACTATTGAAGAGAGTCTTGCTCGTTACCGTGCTGTTACTCATGCTGCTAAAAAGCTCTTAATTCCTGTTCGAGGGTATGTCTTATTTTCTTTTACATTGTATCTCTCTGTGTGTGTCGTGTTAAATATCGTTCACCTGTTGCTTCCACATCTTCCAGCACATAAGCCACAAATAGCTTGAGTTGGTTATCTTTATTGCCAATGTATTTTTGAAAAATGGCATCTCATCCCATAAATAAATGTCAATAAGGGTGCTTGAGTTGTGCTTGTTAATCAAAAAAGCCTTTTATTTTTTTATAATCATCTCTCCTGTAAGGAGTTCAATTACATGCTCTGCAGGTTCACCATGGACTTGAGCCTGCTCTTTTTGGCTTTTCTCAATATATGATATTATTTATAAAACTTTAGTTTTCTTCAGTGTCTATCACTCTATTAAAACATGTGTTTCTGTTTTATGAGAAATCTCCAATCGAGGAGATATTATTGTAGGAACTTTATTTTTCATTAGATCCTCGATTGTCATTTCCACTTGCTCTTTTGTTGTAATTTGCATTCTTTTATAGCTTGGTCTTTAGTGAGTAAATTGTGACATCAAATGTATATTTAGCATTAGGGATTTCATATACTGGTAGATGTTGACATCATTATTCTTTTACATGGGTTTCATATGTTAAATGCTTCTATTGAAAATAAATGGTATGCATTATGATCCTTTAAGAAGCTCTGAGATGAATGAGTTGGAATTGAACTTTGATAGGTATGTATCGTGTGTAGTTGGCTGTCCAGTGGAAGGAGCAATTCCTCCTTCAAGAGTGGCATATGTTGCAAAGGAACTGCATGACATGGGTTGCTTTGAGATTTCCCTGGGTGACACCATTGGAGTTGCTACACCAGGTAAATGTTTTGATGGACTTCTGTTCTAATCAGAAGTCTTTGGTTCTACTTGAACTGATAACTGAGTTGGTTTACTCCTTGTGACTTGCTACCATTGAACAAAAACCTTTTCTCTGCCCAGACTTGTCTATTCACAAGGATCTGATAATTTTATTTCCTTGTCAAAATGCCGTTTATACCATATGTCCCATATTTTGGGCTTCTGTAATCATATTGCTTATATTTTACTCTTTTAGTAAAGAATATTTTTTTTGTTATAACTTGGCCATTTTTCTTAAGTGGATTACATCTCATTCTCTGTTTCAATGAAGATTTCTAATTACTTTTAAAATAATATTTTGTGTGAAGTTTGTGTCATCTGGTTGTTCATGGTTGATGATTCCAGAGATTGATGGTCAAATGACCCTAAATATAAGTGGTGGTTGGCTTGCACTTTATGGGCCTATTCCATATGCTGAAACACCATGAGAGTATCTTCGAATCTTATGCAACCGAAGCATTGCATGTTTGCATTTGAACCTTATTATTGCTGTTTTTCAATGCTTTGATGGTGTGCTAATAAGAGGTGTTTAGTGCAGCATTGTTGCAATGTGGAGTGAACTTTTTCTCCATAGGCCCATAATGTTATTAGTTGATGTCCAGGGACAGTAATATGTTGTTTTTTTTTTTTTTGGGATAGGGGCTGTTGTTCCTATGCTTGAAGCTGTAATGGCTGTTGTTCCTGGTGAAAAGCTTGCCGTTCACTTCCATGACACTTATGGACAATCTCTTCCAAACATTCTTATATCCCTCCAAGTAAGCCATCAAACAAGGGGAACCTTATCATTCCTGATATTCATATTGTAATGGCGAATCCTTGTTTTAACTGATAAGTAGTAAAATCAAGCAGCTGCTAATTTTGTCCTTGAAACCGGGACAATTTTCTTGCTTTTGCAAATCTTATAATTTCTCCAATGAGCGTGCTATTTTTTCTTTTTCTCTACAGATGGGGATTAGCACAGTGGATTCCTCTGTTGCTGGTTTAGGTGGGTGCCCATATGCTAAGGGAGCTTCAGGGAACGTTGCCACTGAGGATGTTGTGTACATGCTTAATGGTCTTGGTGTAAAAACAAATGTGGATTTGGCAAAGCTTATGCTGGCGGGGGATTTCATCAGCAAGCATTTGGGTCGCCCGTCTGGTTCAAAGACTGCCATCGCACTGAACCGAGTGACAGACGATGCCTCTAAAATATAAGAAATTGCAGGTAGATATATAAGTTTATATTTATATATTTGAAGCAAGGTCGAGAAGGAGATCTCAAGCTTACATGGCATGACTACTTTCTGTATACTGCCCCATAATAATAAAAACAAGCATTCATATTCTGGGGGTAAAGAATCATTATTTGTCCAAATCTGCCAATCACATGCAGAATTTGCCAATTTTAGAAAATAGATAGCTTACCATATTTAGTTACTTGTTTTTCGAACTCATTCGGAAAAGGGGAACAAGTACATTCATATCAAACCTTCTTATCATTTGAGAGATAAAATTACAATACTAGGTATTCATATCAACTCTAGTTATGGTTTGGGATGGTCATTAGTGTAGCAGGATTTGAATCCAAGCAATGTGAACGGGTATTTACCACACAACTCACCCTCTTTTTGTTGTTAATGGAAAATCAATGTTGGAGAATGAATCGTGTCAGATATGATGGCTTTAGAAGATACATGAACTTGAAAATGGTCATTTGGAATGAAATCATGAGATTTTACTAGCCCAATTTAAAAAATGAACAGAACCATGGCAAGCAAATGAAAATTAAACACGTGAAGAACTTGTTTCCCTCCGCAAATAAAAACCACATAAGTGAAAAGATTAAATAAAAAGTGCAAAACTAATAAATAAATTTATATGAGAAAATACCTATATTTTTATATGAGAAAAATATTAAATAAATTTATTATGTGTAATGATACACATTTAGCTCTATTATAATTTTTTTACAGCTTATTTCACAATGAACCATTACAAATATGTCATTCTATATATTAAAAATAAATTTTAATTTTATAAAATTATCATTCATTATTTAATATATAATTGTAATAAAGTTGAAGATAATTATCTTTTATTTATCATTATGGAGATTTAACAACTTTCAAAACCAAGCCCAATCAGTTTGAGTGCCAACTAATTACTGTGGCTGAAGGACTGCTACGGTGCTACCTTTGGGATCAAAATGGCATGTGATCATGAGATTTTATTATCCCAATTAACAAAAATGAACAGAACCATGACCAGCAAATGAAGATTAAGCAAGTGAACTTGTGTCTCTCCACAAATAAACTTAAGTAGGTCGAGTAATTTGACTTTAAGACAAACCTCTAGAACAATTTTTTATTTCATCCTAAATTTTAATCACAATGATCAAAACATTTTACGTTTTTGGAAAATAGAAAAACCCTAAAATATATGGCAATTTATGATTGAAGGTGTAAAGCTTAATTTTAGAATAGATACTCTCATTGGAAATTAGATAAAAAAAATTTAAATATATGCTAATTAATATATGTTAAATCATTTATCCCAAAATGAAAAGTGGTAAGTTTAATTATTTTAATTATTTATTCTTCTAACTGCACTAGATTTTGAAAAATTCTATTTATCATTTCCACATATCATACATTACACTTTTTTTTTTCTCTTATCAAATATGTGACATATAGATAATGAGTAGAAGAATTCAATTAGTTTAAGAAGTATAAAAATTAAAAATAAAATAAAAATATACGTGGTGTATTGTGGTATGTGGTGAGTGAAAATGATGAGTAGCAAGGCTTTTAGATTTTAATATTGATGATGCGGTTAGACTCAAATTATTTGATAGTATTCGGAGATAGAAAATATATAATCATGTCAAAATACCCAAATAAATAAATCCTTTTACGCCTGAGCAAGTACTCTACGTACCAGCTATATATATAGAAGTAGTACTCCTAGTTCCAAACATAATCATAATTACTTTCAAATTAAATGGTTCCCAATATTAGTTTATCACCTCAACTTTACTATTAATTTTATCATTTTCGATTCATATAAATATTACCTATATATCAATTTTTTATAATTAATAAATGCTGATCAAACGCCAAGAATTACTTTGAACCAGCTTGGGTTTTATAAAATATAACGACAAATATATAATAACAAACTAAGCCTTGGAAATCAAATAAAAAGATGCATGATCAATCCAAATCAAGCCACAGCTTATAATTAAATACATTATACAACTATATATAATATTGCTAGCTCGCCACTCTCCATTTTACAAATAATATCACTATCTAATTAATTAATAGTCACTTCATCATTTTTTTCCCATGCACAAGTAATCTCGGAGTGACCGGTGAACTCGCATTGCTTACATTCTATGGCCATACCTTCAAACGGTTTATTGCAAATGTCACAAGGAGGGGAGAATTGACGCTTCCTAACAAAAGTGAGGGGATGATGGTGATGATCGGATACAAAAGCGGATCCATATTTAATGTATGGATACTTTCCGAGAATGCAGTGGGGATGAGCGGCAAAATCGCATTCCCCACAATAATAAAACCATTGCTTTGGGTTTCTTTCTTTCTCGCAAATAAAACAATAATATTCTCCAGAATCGTCTTCTACACTATAAGTAAGTTTGAGGAGATGTCTGTCATATTCATCATACTTAACTACGACCGGAAGATTTGCACATTCAAAACCCAAGGCAAAATTGCATTTAGATTCAATGCATACAAATGCACCGTTGGTATTCTTCGCGCTATCGCAACCATTGCATTTTTCATCAAAAGGCCTTATAGCAAGGCGAAGGGAGTGTTGATGACCTTCACGTTTTATGATCTTGGGAATCGAAGAGCACCGAATGTCAAGAAAGTAGTCACACTCATCACACCTGTACTGGAAGCCATGGCGAAGATGCTTACAAACGTTACAAATGAAGGTCTGACCAATGTATTTGTTAGTCGACGAGTAGAGAGTGAGCGGGTGTCGGTGAAGTAAATGCTGCTTCTTTCTGGGTAGATTACCGCATGTATCATGGATGAATATGTTGCATTTCCCACTACATGTAGCACAAGTGTAAAATATTGAGCCCGAGATTAATTCCATACACACCTCACAAAACTTGTCATCCTCGAGTTTCTTATCAGTACTGAGGATGAATTTATGTTCCCCCACAAAGGGATGTTCATCTTCGAGAATGTCCCAAGTCCCAGCTTCATCCTCTTCTGGGGTAACATTAGTTGTAAAATCAACCGAATCCATAGACAAGTACTGGAGATTTACACTCGAGTCTAAGTTGTCAAATTGCTGAAGCACATTCTTTTTTGCACAATTCAAGTGGGCCACGAAACCACAGTTTTTACAATAATAAGCCCCATACTTCGTGTTGACCTTTTTATAACAGAGTTGACAGAGTACTTGATCATCTTGCTCCTTCACTTGATTATCAAGACAAAATATAAGAGTAAGCAAGTGATCTCTGTGTGCTCCAATTTGAATGGTGCGTCCTAATTGAGTACAGAATACATCAACCAATAGTTGACAGATGCTACATACACGGGCGAAGCCTTTGCGATCCTCACCGCAGATATTACAAGTGAACTGAATCGGATTCAAGATAGGAACGAATACGTGTTGGTGACCGTCCTCAGCACTGGATTGCAAGTTAGAAGCGCATTTGATGTCAAGGTCGAAGTGGCACTCCTCGCAATGGTAAAAGAAACAACTTTTGGAAGACTTACAGCAGCCATCACAAACTTTATCCCCCCAAGCTATGAGAACGAGAGGGTGGTTTGGGTGTACGGGGTGCTGTATCTCCCGTTGCAGTTCAGTACAAGATTTATGAAGGAAAAAGCTACAGTACCGAGAGCATTTGTAGGCGGCATCCGAGATGGGTTCGTCACACCCTGTGCAAACAATTACTTCATTCTTGCCAACACCACCTATGAATACTAAGGGATGCTTGTGGCTGAAATGTTGGATCTCCATCCCTTTCTCTTATAAGGGTTGGCCACGATCAGATAAAAATAAAAGGATTAAATATAAATGGCTTCGGTTTACCGATTACAGGAAGATATTCTTCAGAAAAGGGAAAGAGATAGAGATAGTAAAGTTGGAGGAGGTGGTCTCTTACCTCAAGTTGTATGACACTATGACTCCCAACGTAGATACCAAAGATCAAAAGAATCCTTTTCAAACAACCCTGGAATTCAAAGTATTAACTCAGCAAATCTACTATTCCCCAAAACAAAAGGTGAGATTAAGTTAGAAAGAAGCTGCAGATGTATAGTCTTACATAGAGAAATTCAAGCCAGAGAAGCAAATAAACGCAGCAAAAATATCGAGGGTGAGAATTTTGCAAGAGAATATTGTAGACTGTAGTAGTCTCTCCAGATCTTCTTGCAACTTTTCAGCTTTCACTACTAAGTACTAGCCAGCCCTCCGATCCGACTAACGGTGCTTAAAAATCCTTAAACACCGTTAGATTTGGCTGGGTCAACTCAAATCTAATTCTCTGTGCAACATGCACGAATAATTATTTAAGTTTTTGAGTTTTCATCACAAAGAATCTTATACTTTATACTTTAAATACAATAATACTTTATACCATTGCCGAATGGTTGACTTAGTGACCTAATCAACATGGACACTGGAATATTATTATAATACCCTCTCTGTCCCTCGTTGCATAACATAGTGATTTAATTTGAAAATTAAATAAAATATTATTATAATATATTTTTAATATTATTTTTATTTTAAATTTAAAAAAATTAAATTATTTATTATATTTTATATAAAACTTAAAAAATTATAATAATTATACGAAGATGATCTCGTCTCCCAAACTAAACGAGACCTTAATTCCTTCCACCGTATAGATCATAGAGATGAAAAAGGTATAATTTTTTCGTTGATTGTGTCAATAACTATTTATTTATTTCATGTTAGGAACTCATAATGTTGCAATGTGTCTATCTTTCGTACTGTATGATTAGCTTCCGGTAAAAAGAAGAAGAAAAAAGTTACCATCTTGATTTATGATTATTTTATTATTATTAAAAAAGTTAATTTTGTACCACGGAAGGCGGTATGACTTGTCTCTGAATCTCTGACAAACAACATCTGAAATACGTGCTCTCTATATACCTTATACCTCTCTGTCGGCATGTATGTCTCTAAATATGTCTTCGACCACTCCTTCTTTTTCTTATTATTATTACTTCATAACTAACTAATTTTTAAGTGATTTCTTAATCCGTATAGTGATTTTGTTTCCTGTATTCAAATTTTTTGGGGGTAAAAAATGGTAATCAAATTGTTTTAGACTATTACCGCACCAAACCAAAAAAAAAATCGGTTCTTTGGACAGAATTTTTAGATAAGCTAATCGACCGAACGGTTTACTAAGTCGGGTCGGGTCCGATGAGCGGAAAAAATTTAAGAGATAAGAAAGTTAAAGGGGCATGTAACCAAGAATTAATAGAGAGAGGGGAATGATAGAGAGAGGAAAGTAGAGAAAAAGCGGTTTGAGGCGAACGCTCCATCTTTTCTCTCAGACGACCGCTTCTACCCAGATCTAGCTTGAGGGGGCTGAGGGGAGGAGCCAACACTCCAACCCCCTCACCCCCTCCCGGTTTGCTTCCTTTAGTCTAGGATTTCATTTCTGTTTTCGTTTAGGGCAGATAAAGAGGAAATTTTTTAGGTCTCAGCAATTTTTTTTCCATTTTTCTCTTTTCTTTTCGTGATTTGGGTCTGCTCCTCCTTCGATAACCCACATCGGCTTGACCCATCCTATCAGTATCCTCGCAGCGTACCGACGGAGGTGCGTCTGTGCTGTGCGAAGGAGTGAGGATGCCGTGCCTATGCGATGGGTGGTCGGTGTGGTCATAGTTCGTGCGATGGGTAGCGAAGCCAGGGATGGGTGAGAGGGACGGTGGAGGAAGCTAAGATCTAAAGCCCAGGCAGAGCTGCCGATGATCGTGCGGTTGGGCGACGATAGTAGATCGCGGGATGGTGGATGGACATCGGGCGTTGAAGGCAGAAGAAAAGAAAAAGAAAAAAAATGCAGAGGGTGGCGGCAGTGACTTAGCGATGGAACCCTAAAGGCCTCCACATGATTTTGGGCCGGTTTTTTTAGGCTGGGCCATTTTACTTCTTTAGCCCATATGTATTTGTATTTTGTTATTTATTAGTTTATTATAATCCTATAAAAATAGTGCCTTCGGACATTAGTCCGAATGGAGTAGTCCCCCCCTCCGTTTTGACGGTGTTTTTGGTGGGGTTGGTGCACCTTCTTTCGCTTTGGCGGGGTATGGTGTATTGTTTATTTAGTTTCTGTTAGCTCTGTCGGGGACAGAGTGGTGCTATCTCTTAGACTTAGGTCTTTAGAGATCTGGCGTCTGGACTAGACCATGTCAGTCACGGAAGTGTGCTGAAGTGCTTCTAACGTTTGTAATTGGCTTGTATGTTTTTAAGTCAACTTTGTATGTCCTCCTTAATGAATGAATTTAGTTTCTCTTCCTCAAAAAAAAAAAAAAAAAAAATAGCTGCAATACGATGAATAGTACTTTTTTTCTTGAAAAAATAATTATAAAATAATAGAATAATTAAGTGATTAGCAAGTAAAAGAGACAAGGCCCCCCCCCCCCCCAAAAAGTAAAAGAGACAAGTAATGAAAAATCATTAACAACCAGAACATGAGTTTCTTTTTTCTTCTCATAATCGTCAACTATTTCATTTCTAACAAGCTAGGGCAAGGATTTGATTAACATGAAAGGACCCATTGCAAGATCAACAAATAAAATGAAGCCTCTTATGCACTTAACAAAATGATATACATTTAAACATGACCCTACAAAACTACTTTGACAATGTCTTAAAATAAGCAAAGCTTATTATTTAATAAAATCCTCGCATTATCACTGAATTTTTAACACTTCACATCTTGCAAGCATTTAGTGGCATTTCTTACCACCACCCTCTGTTCCTCGATTCTTCTTTCCACGTCCCTTCTTTTTACCCTTAGTAACCACATGGATACTGGAATTACTATCTCTAGATGAAGTCGTCGGACGTAACAAATGCTTTACATCTAGTACATCATTCCTAAAATGGCCTTCACTTGCTTTTAGAACTCTGTCCTTAGGCTTGCGTCACCCAAAAGATCTTTTAGCACTGTCACCATGCTTGCCTCCAAATTGTCCATGAATCAATCGCTAAAAGGTACAATAGTTAGTGAAACTACAAAAACTGATCCTAGTCGAAGTACTAGGACCAGTTGGAGCCTTATTAAAATTGACGCCTTATTAAAATCATTATAAAGAGTAAAAACTTATCCCTCCCTAGCAAGATGGAATCACATACATCACCCCACTCATCAGTCAGTACGAGATATCACAATCTTCCCCTTTTAAATTCTCAACATCCTCATCGGGTCATTCCATCATGAGTGGCATGGTACAAATCCCACACTTCTGCTTGAGGTAGGCTTTGATACTATTTGCAACACCCTAATAGAGGCCCAAGCCACATTTAGGTCTATACTCCAAAAGGAATAACCAATGGTAATATTGGAGCCCCATTAGAATCATTATAAAGAGAAAGAATTCCTCCATTACAAGCTGTAACATCCCGATCCTAAAAAGTGTATTTTTCTTATTATTATTATTATTATTATTAGATATATTTTGAGATAGTAATTTATTTTGAATAGGATTTCTTTACTGTTAGTTATACACCTCTTTTATCGTTTCCGTTTGGCTGGAGTTTCCTGATTTGAAATTATCTCTATCTCAAACACTTCAAAACTCTAAAATCCTCTCAATGTCCCTTTCCTTGTGGGAATAGTTTTCCAAAATTCAAATCAAACTCAACCCTCTCCAGATCACTCACGATAGCTCCCTACCCCTCATCTATAAAACCCATGAGACCCTTAGCAAAAACCATAAAACTTTCACACACTAGCCACCTTAGCAGCCTCGGCAGACAGAAAACCACTTCCCAAAAATCCACCGTAACACTACTCCTCATACCAAGTCAGCCACCTCGTCGAAAACTACCACAGAAATCGCCGACGGTGAGTTTTTCCCCCACCCCGACGTACGCTGTTGCGGTTTGAGCCAACCCGTTTATATTTTTCTCTCCCCCTTAATTGCCGATGTGACTTGTTGGCCGTGTACTTGTGCTGTTGTCGCCAACCACCTTAAGGGGCTTCGGAGTTCCACTCTCGGAGCTAGAAATCGCCGACCAGTCCAACCCAGGTGAACCCGCTTCCTTCCGAGGACCCAGTCAGCATCATCGGTCGCTTCCAGCCACCCTAGAGCCGCCGTCGCCTCGGCCTCCTTTCCTCGGTGAGTCCCCTATTATCGCACGACTCCCTCCCATATCAGGAGCTCGCTGTACCTTGGCCTTGTGCCATCCAGAGAGAGAGCTTCTATCTGTTAATAGTAAAATGGGCCATGGGCCTTAGGCCCATTCAGCCAGAAGCCTTCTAGGAGGCTGATCTTCCACAAAGGGCTTTTACCCTTGAAATTAGAGTGGGCCTTGGACCTTAAAGCTCATTCGGCTAGTGCTTTCTTGAGTTAGTATTGGGCCTAGTTTTTCTAAATGAACTTGTTGGACTTATTTCAGAAACTATATTAATTTAAGTGGGTTAAATTTTGGGTTAACAGAAACTGTTTTCTATTATTTTAAAGTGGGCTGGAATTTAAGCTAGCTTAAAATTTGTGGACCCAAAGGCACAATTTTTATAAAATATATTCAAAGGATTTTAAAGTATATTATTGAGCCTATTATTTAATTAATATCCAAATTGACTTTTAAACTGGATTTTCATAAAATTATTAAGTTATATTTTTGAAGTCGGGGAATATGTTATGAGTTTGGAAGAATATTATCTCTATTTATGATCTTAAGCATTTAGAATAATACGACACGTCTTTCTAGAAAAGTTAGTGACGATTAGTGTCTCATATAGGTCACGAGCTACGACGTGAGATTGTAGAAGCAACGCTAAGAGGTAATTAGTATGATCATACAATTGCATGTGTACTGTAAATGTTCTAATTGAATATAAAAATGTGATGTTTGTCTACGCTATGCTACAAGCTAAGTCAAGGTTAGACCCCTTCCATGACCTTTGATGAAATATGAAATTATGCATTAAATGAATGAATGTTGTTTGATTGATTGAACGTTACTAAAATCATATGGAAGCCATGAGGTATTCATATAGTAATTCAAGTCAAGTATGCCTTGTACTAGAATAACCAGATTATGCAAGCCATGTTCATGTAATACTTAAATTATGTATGCCATGATCATGTAGTACTTAGATCGTGTATGCCATGTTCATGTAATACTCAGATCATGTGTGCCATAGAATGTTTAGATCATGTCATGATATGTTATGTTATACTATTTACAAGTATATGCCATACTAGAAAAGTTCAAGAAGTCCAACAAACTTTTCATGCATTAAGAAAGATAAGATTTTAAAGGTGACACAGACCTAAGCGTATTCACCACCAGTCATGTTAAAAGGGTGCCACGGACGTAAGCGTGGTTCACCACATGTTAAGTGAAACACGGACCTAAGCGTGTTTCACTCCAAGTTATGATAAGGATGATACGGACCTAAGCGTGTTCATCACAAGTTATGTTTAAGGATGACACGGACCTAAGCGTGTTCATCACAAGTTATGTTTAAGGATGACACGGATCTAAGCATGTTCATCGCAAGTTATGTTAAGGATGACACAGACCTAAGCGTGTTCATCGCAAGTTATGTTAAGGATGACATGGACCTAAGCGTGTTCATCATAAGTTATGTAAAAGGTGACACGGACTTAAGCGTGTTCACTACCAGTTATGAAAAGCAGTGCCACGGACCTAAGCGTGGTTCACCCTATGTAAAGGGGAACACGGATTTAAGCATGTTCACCACCAATTAAGCTATGCGGTGCCACAGACTTAAGCGTTGGTCACCATATGATAAGTGAAAGACAAGATAAGCAAGTTATTTATGCATTCACGTTATATGTCTACTATGTTTATGTACGTTTCCACTCATGCTGATGGTGTAGATATATGTTATGGGAAATTGTGATGATTTATGTATGTAGAATTGTTCATAAATTAAATCAAGTTATGGTTACGATATGATTGTAAATCTGTGATGATGTATGTATGTTATGAAGAGTCTTTCAAAAATTAAGTCTATGCTAAGCTAAGCTATATTTTACGGTATGATGTACTATTTACTGAGTATTCGACTCATTTTTGTTTGTTTGTTCCCTGTTTCCTCTACGTTTAACTATCACAGATGATGATTGTGAAGACGCAGAGTTGGAAGGCCAGGAGTAGATCTAGTGTAAAGATCTAGAAAGGAATGAGGGTTGTTTACACAAGAATTAGCTTAGTTTATGTTTTTCTTTTATGTTTTCAGTTTCAAGTTTTGAAAACAATTATGTTCAGTCCAGTTCAGTTTTAATATTTGATACTTTTCAATAAATGAGGCATTTCAGGATATGAATTTCTTTACCGGGCATTATGTTATGAATGCTAGTAACATCTCTATTCTACGGGAACAGGGTGTTACACAAGCAATATGAGATCTCATACACTACCTACACATTAGTCGGTATGAGGTATTACAACTTGCATTCCGATTTCCCGTCAGCCTTTGAAATCTTTCCTCAAAACTTCTCATGGTCCAGTCCAGCAAGATCTAACAAGGAGTTCTTGAAGTAGTAACCATCAGACTTAGTCTTGACTCCAAAAAAAAACATTGGGAAAGAGTTCTCAAAACTGAACTGTTGGTGTTGTTTTTTAATATTATCCACAATCAAAATGATGAATGCAAAGGCAAATCCTTCAAGTCGTTTAGTCAAACTAATCCAAAAAAGTCAAAAGACAAGCCTAATCCCATTTATCTAAAATATTTCGGAGCTCCTAAAACCTTTAGCAATACATTCCATCAAATTAATTATACTAAATAGCACATCCAATTGCAGTCCTTCCTAGATCATAAATATCAATTGAATGCCTTTATTCCCAACCATGCCCTTTATGATCTCTCATAGTTCCCACAATATAAGTAATTTGAGCTCCACTCAAGGCAACCCTACTTCATTAAGATTTTGCCCAACCACAGTAAATTTCCAATGGTAGATAAGACAGTCTACTGCCAACCCACTCAATACACATCATGGGCACATCTAGAGATAGTAATATGACTGTTCTCACAATATTTGCGGTACTAATAATAAAAAAAATGATATATCTTTCTAAAAGTTACTTCCAAGTACTATCATATTTTGATATGCATTAATTATTTAATATTTTTTATTAGTAAATTTATCAAAGATAAGCTTCATTAGAAAATTAGTTTATGTAAGAAATACAATGATACTAGTGTATACATTTTTCAAAGTCAAATTGACAAGAAAATATACATTTTTCAAAGCATTTCTAGTGCCCTCGATGGACCAAACATGGAAAAAAATAATGCTTCTATACTGGACAAACCCAAAAGCCTCATCCGGATGCCTATCTGACAACAATGATAATTCATTTTATGAGGAACCCTGGAGACCATGCAAACACAAACATGTCTTTTACCCAATATAACCAAAGATCCACATAACATGGGCATTACGCTTTATGATAAATTCATATGATAATATATATATGGATCAATTAAAGATGTAATTTAATAGTTCTCTAAATTCTACAAATGGAAGAATTCTATACTCACGATATGCTGGATCCATAACTACTACCCATACGAGGGTTCCCAATCGAATAACAAATATCTCTACCAACTCCATAATATCAATGTCTTATATCAAGGAAAAAATTCCTATATGGAAATCTGATCCTAGAAAAGAAAGATAAATATTAGAGCTAGGACTTCACTAATTGACTTAATACCAGTTTTAGTCAACGAGAGATAACCTAAAGTTCCTGTGATGCAAGGATACGTGTTGAAACGGCCCAATGAAAGGCCCAAACCACTTGATGTATACTCCAAAAGAACTAGTCAATAATACAATTGGAATCCCATTGGAACCTTATAAAGAGCAAGAACTTCTCATTCTCAAACAATGTGAGATTCCATACACCACCTACCCTTATTCTTATCATATGTTTAAGTAGACATTCAGCTCAGGAGTTTTTTCCCCATGTGGTGCATGTTTTTAAAGCATCAACGAAGAAACATCAACCGCATAACTAAAAAACGTGATTTTTAATAATGGTGGAGCATCCACTCCAAAACTTAAAGATAATTTCAATTCCCTATTTCC
Source organism: Cyclocarya paliurus (assembly GCA_029856935.1). Taxonomy (NCBI): domain Eukaryota; kingdom Viridiplantae; phylum Streptophyta; class Magnoliopsida; order Fagales; family Juglandaceae; genus Cyclocarya; species Cyclocarya paliurus. The sequence continues at coordinate 4,866,084 of CM056956.1, forward strand.
ACTGCCAAAATTTTTCAACTATAAACCAATTTCTTAACTAATTTTCACGTCTTCTGAAGTATTCCTAGCCCATTCATAGAGACACCTCTAAATAGCCTTAACCCATTATGCACAACTCATGCTTATATCTCAAGTAAATTGCGAAAATAAAACCACTTCAAGATCTTAAGCTAAAAATTAAAAGAACAGATAATAGTTCTCCATGAGGCAAATCTTAGGCTAGAGAAAATAATTTGATATAAAGTTGGTGTGGGAAATTAGGATTTGGAACGTTGGGTCTAAAGCAACGAAGTGAAGAAATTAAGAAATAATATTGGTATCAGCCACTATTTTAACTCACACAACACACACCATTGTAAATTTGACCAAAATGCCCTCGTAATAAATACTACTTTCCTTTCCTTTCCTTTCACATTTCAAACTCTTTTGAATATTGAGGAGAGAGACAGTGAGTGATGAGAGAGAGTCAAGGAGAGAGAGAGAGACGCGATGAGAGAGAGAGAGCTCTGCGATGAGAGAGAGAGAGACCGACGAGAGAGAGAGATCTGAGTTTGATGAGAGAGAGACCGACGAGAGAGAGAGATCGAGAGGAGAGAGAGAGAGATCGAGAGGATGAAAGAGAGCGTCGAGGAGAGAGAGAGCGTCTAGGAGAGAGAGAGACCGAGAGGATGAGAGAGAGACGGTGAGGGAGGAGAGAGAGAGCTGATGAGAGAGAGAGACCGAGAGGAGAGAGAGAGAGATCGAGATAAGTGAGAGAGAGCGAGGAGAGAAAGAGCTCGCGTCGAGGAGAGAGAGAGCGTCGAGGAGAGAGAGAGACCGAGAGGATGAGAGAGAGACGATGAGGGAGGAGAGAGAGAGAGAGAGAGGATGAGAGAGAGACCGAGATGAGTGAGAGAGAGCGAGGATGAGAGAGAGAGAGATGAGAGAGAGGGTCTGTTGAGAGAGACGAGAGGGATGAGTGATAAAAAAAAAAAAAAAACTGCCACGTAGGGTGTGTGAAAACGCACATCGTTACAATGGCGGATGCGTATCACTTCTCAGAAATTAAAAGCGTAAGAGACCTACTGAAAAGCTCAATGTCCTTCATGATCTTCTTGAAGTCCATCTCTTCATCCATTACATCCGTACCACCTCTCGAGGATCCTCCTCCATCTGCCACTTTCTTCTACTTGTACATTTTTTCCTTCTTTTCTGTTTACCTTGGGTCCAATGCCCGACTACGAAGAAAGAAAGAAATACGAAAATTCAAAGGATTTTTCAAAACCCTGAACTCTTGGAAGTCAGAACAGTGCATGTGGGTCTAGAAGGAATAAAGTGCGTCGGTTTGTGTCGGGGTGGCGGGTTAGAATTTGGGAACGCTAAAATCTAGAAAAGTAATGGATCATTCTATGGAGACCGATGGTCTACCGATAGAATGAAGAATTGTTTTATTTTATTTATTTATTTATTTTTAAATGTTAAGAAATATTTTTTTAATATTTTAAAAAAATAATATTTTAATTAATTAAAAAAAAAATTAATAGTTACAGTGGTGAGTGTGTAAGTGTTTTGCAATCATTTTAAAAAAAAATGAATAAATATAAAATCCACATAAAGAAATTTAATTTTTTAATAATAAATCTTATTTTTTTTTCAAAATGACTAAACGCATTTTATAACTGTACGTAGAAATTAGAATTTTTTTGGTTTGAGCTTATTATTTGAATTCTACATATTCCTTTAAAGTAGCGTTATTTTCTTCATTTTTTTCAAAACTTTTGTAACTTTGCATGAAGTCATCTATCTTTGGAATGGTCCTATATTTTTATATGAAAAATGATTTTCTTTATCTTAATCCTTGTTATCTCAATCACATATATTGATCGGGCAGATTTAAGTAGATGCTATTTAACCAGTTGGAAGAAAAAACTACTTGAATTATAATACATCATTTTGTGTGACTACAAATTAGGGTTGGGCTCCGACTCCGTTGAAGTTGGATTTTTTAGCTTGGAACTCCAACTCCGATAAGAGTCAGTCCAAAAACAACTCCGATAAGACTTTGAAAGACAACTAATCCTAATTCAGCTTCGCTTACTCAGTATCAGAACGAAATTATATTTCTCATTCAGAGTTGAGTTTTTTTCTTTCCCAACTTGCACTTTCCCTATATCCAAACAAAAACTAAGAAATTTCTTACACATGCGCACTTCCTAGCATCCAAACAAAAATTAAGAAATTTCTATACTACCACAAACAACAAAAATCTCATAGATTTCAAATACAACAATAAAATTAAGGAAATAATTAGAATCTCATAACTTGTCTCTCACTCTCTCATTCTAATCTTTGATGAGAAGTTGAAAAGGGTCGTATCTGCACCTCATGCCTAGACAACAACAAGAGCAAAAATGAGGATGAAGAAGACAAGAATGAGAGACTCAAAGAAAGAGAGAGAATGTGAGGTTGAGAGAGAACAAAGGAACAAAGAAAGCAGAGAGAGAAAACAAAACGGTTGAGGAGAAAGAAAGGCTTAGGATTAGCTGAAAGTGATAAATATATAAGGAGGAGCAAAACGATGCCGTTTTAATATTTTCTTAAAAAATATATATATAAAGTAAAAAGTTGCATTATTTCGGTCTCGTGGGGGCTCGAACTTAATTTGGTTTACAAAACCTATCCCAACTGTTAGGCTATTCAGCCTACAATCATTTATTCTACAATATAAAATAAACTAAGCTTTTATTTGCAGGATGAGATAAAACCCCTTCAAAGTCAGCTATTCAGTCTATAACATTTGAGAGCAGCATACACCCACACACTTCACCAAAAAGCAATACAAGGTAACCAAGAAGAAAGCTCACTTGGTAGTTTAGCAAGTATAGTAAAACCTTGAATATTGCTTTATTTTTGTGCTTGTCCAAGATTAATTAGGATAAAGAGTTTGGCTTCCCAAGCCAGTACCATCACTACTTGCTCTCTGCCCCATAATTAGTTAAAACAATCTGTGGATGTACAATTGAATATTAGAGAAAGTAAAACCTCTCATCAAATTTACTACATTTTATACAAATAATTTTTTTGATAACAATTTGAAGTTTTCAACTACAATCTAAGGGCTAAGGGCATATTTGGATAATGAGATGAGATAAAAATTTTGTGAATAATAATAAAATAGTTCGAGTTAAAATGTTTTATTAGATTTTGAAAAATGAGAGAGAAAAAGTTGAAAAAAATATTACAAAATTAAAAAATTATTTGAATATAATTTTTTATTATTATTGTTGTTTTCAAATATGAAAAATTTATATTGTTTTGATTGAAAGTTCAAAAAAGTTGTAATGATTAGATGAAAAAAATGAAAGATTTGAAATTACAAAATATTATATTTGAGTGATATTTGAAAAGAAAATTATGAAAAATTTTAAGATGTCTCATCTCACTATCCAAACATGGCCTAAGGTTATAATAAAATTGTTTACTAATTCATGTGAAATATAAAAGATCTACGCGTCTGTACCCATTAGTAAATTGATCCTACTATATATTATGGGTGAAAAAATAATTCCATGTTATCTCGATGGAAAATGATAATTTCAATATAATTATAATCAATCCCAATCTTTTGACAAACAAAAACTCTCCCAAATGGTTGAAGACTTTCTATTGAAACTAATTTTATCTCCATCCACTAGAGGTATTGCATGAATTCTTGCTTGTGTTTTTTTGGTACAATCTAGGACACCCTACTACAATCCACAACCTAAGATCGAAAAGAGAACGGTAATCTCATAATTTTGGTGTTAGTTACTCCCATTTATTTCCCCCATTGGGCCAAACTTCAACCTGCTTTTACAAACTATTTCATTTCATCTTAACTCAAAAAAATTTACTATTATTCAAAATATCTCATCTCATCTCAACTAAACTGTGTATCCAAACCGGGCCTAATGAGTAGCAATCTTCCCTAATTTTAGGATTATGACCTAAGACGCAATATCAATAATTGATGGCAAATATGACAAAGAATAACATTCAAACATTTCAAAATATTAAGTACAAAACTGACAACAGATGTGTCAGAGATGAAATTGGCATTGGAAAATATATTAAAGATCAAAATCGTTAAAACTGTATGCAAAAAAAGAAAAAAAGAAAAGAAAAGAAAAACTGTATTTTTAATTGATGTAGTAATGAGATGAAACGTAGCAAGCCAAATGCCATTGCAACTTTCATTAACAGCTGTGACAGGTTCATTTACGTCAGATGTATACAAACTCATGTTTATTGGAGATTCGCTATTTCAAGTTTTCAATTATTTCTATACATTTTCTTAACAATGACTTTGCCTCTCCATTCTTCTCCACCTCAAGCTGATGAAGAAGCTCATCCTTAAACCTTATATCCATCCAATGCATTGATGGAAGGTTTCTGATCAGGTTGGTGATTTCCAAAAGGCACTCCGAAGCAGCAATGTGAACCTAAATTTGGGAGCGTGGGGATAAAAAATGCACAAAAACAATCAGAAGTGTTGGAAGCAATGTAAAAAATAGTTGCCAACCCTTTGAACATCAAGGTCAAAACAGCAAATCTTTTGAGAGAAGTAAAAAAAGGGGAAAAGCATTGTACAGACTAAATGCAAGGGCAAATGCAAACCAACCTCAGAAATTAATATTCCTTAAATGCTGAAACATCAATCAAGATTCATTGAAAGAAATGTGTATGATCAATTTGTGAAACTTGGGAAATCCAGAAACTTGAGTACTTCAAAATCATTATATGAATGTGTCGGGTGAGCTGGTGTTTTGCATGTTTCACTAACATTGCTTAAGAGAAAAAAAGGTTTACAAAAAACATAGGACATCAATTGAAAATTTTAAATGAAAAGAATTTCCCATTATCGAAGCTAAAGATGATGTAGGTGTAGCACAAGAAGCAACCAATAGAGATGCATCACAAAGTATGCTTGATGTAAAAAAGTAACGATATTGCCCTCTAATCAGAAGAATTGTGGATGCACGTTTTAAATGGTGCATATTAATTCAAAGAATCAAATCAAGCTAAAGTGAACAACCAGAACGCCGCCACCTTTATTTCCCATTATTGAAGTAAAGATGATGTAGGTGTAGTGCAAGAACCAACCAATACAGATGCATTATTACAAAGATGCTTGATATAAAAAGTAATGGCATTGCCTTCTAATCAGAAGAATTGTGAATGCATGTTTTAAATGGTGCATAGTGATGTTGATAATCAAATGAAGTTAAAGTGAACACTCAGAACAATAGTTGCTGCCGTTATTTGTCAGTTTTATTTATCCCGAAATACTATGTTCACTGCATCTTTAGTATCAGGTTCCTCAAGTTCCTCACTTGAAAACCATGTAAGAGACAAGGAGGCACAAGAGATTCTATTAGTCAGGTCCAAGGTTTTCCCCAAATAAATAACACGTCTACAACATGCATAATAAACCTAACAAGAAAATGGATTGCATACCTGGGCAATCTTTACTGTGCTTATGCATTGCACTATCTCAGGTGACACAGAGTGAAATAACTGAAACAAGAAGGAAAATAGCGTTCAGACAAGTCATAACAAATGTGTGGTAAATGAAGTGGACTCCGATTACCTCCTGAACTAAAGAAGTTAAGTTGGCATGAAGAGAAGTTCCCTGAGAGTCATCTAAAGCCTTGTTGAGTCTTGAGCAAAGTTCTTTGATTGATGAAAATGCTGATATTTTGACTGTCCATAAAGATACTACACTTTTAGTGAACTAACCCAAGAAAAAGAGAGAAAAGGCCAAGAAGGATACCTGTCCATGGAGAGCCAGGCGACAGGGAAGTTATGAAGACATGAACTAAATTGTTCTGTTGTTCAACAACATCATTTATTTGTGCCACACGGATGCAAGATGTCATGCAGTCTAATATTTTCTCATGTGGGACAGAAACATCTTCAATTTCATCTGATTCTGCACACAAGCATGTGTCAGACTACTAGTATGGTTTTGGACAGGAAATATAGACAAGTTACAGATTTAAAGAAACAAAAACAAAAAAATTGGCAATTGGCATGATAGCAGGGGAGAAACAATAGTCAAGGCTTAGGCTGCTTTTGTCACTTGGATGATAGCCACGGGAGGAGATATTTTCTGGCTGGAGGAAAAGTGTAGGTGGGTGGCAAGACCAACTACTCAAGGTCTCAGAAACTTCCAAGAAAGATACATCCCACTGAGTACCATAAAGGAAATATACGAATGAGTTGCAGCACAAGATCAGGAATTACCACAAAATAAATAAATAAATAAATACAAATAATGGTACATGATGCTATCTTCATTGCCTCCATACCAACATAAAAGAAAACTGCAAGGTGGATCACGGCACTGCAAGGCAATGTCAATCTAAGGACCTCATAAGGGTTAGACCTTTCTGAAGGCTTAGCAGTGCTTTGACATCTTTATATTTAGCACCTTTAAGAAGTAACTAGTAAGAAATGATCTAATAAAACATAACCTAGAGATGCACATTGTCTAGTCCTGGGTAACTAGTTGCTTTGTTTTAATTGAGAAAAGCAGAAAGAAGAAAACTGGAGAGAAACGTTAATGCTTCATGTTTGGAATAATCAAGAGAATTAAGATATAGGGAAGAAAAATAACCAAGAACTTTCCACAGGGCACAATTTTCACTTGTTGCGTAGTGGAGAATCAGCAAAAGTATGAATGTCAACTATTCCAATTGCCAATTTTCCAAAGTTAATCCCAAAGGAAAAGAAAGACTCTTTAGTACACCTCTCCAGCTGCCTCACTAGCTTTCTACCTTCTCCATCCCGCTTTTTGCTCATCCATTAATCATTTCTTTCATAGGCATACTAATAGCCCAAGGGCAAACAAACTTCTATTCTGATCATTTCTTTCCTATGCTTCTCATCCCCTCATAGGCATAACAATAATCGTTTCTTTCATAGGCATACCAATAATCCAAGAGCAAACAAGCTTCTATTCCAATCATTTCTTTCCTATACTTCTCATCCCTTCCTGCCCAACTTAAATTTCCAAAGACAACATAAAGCCCTGTCTTTTAAAAAATTTAAAGAAAAAAGGAGCATTTTAACATTTTTTAACATGACAGTATGGGAGAAAAGTAATTTGATGAATAATATACACGAAAATCCTATAAAGCACTTAAGCCATGGCAGTACTTTTTTAAGTACCCCAAAATGAAAAGGATGGTTATGTAATCATCCCCTGATCTGGCTCGGGTAGAGCCCAAATTTTCTATTTCTTCAATGGCAGGTAAAAATGAATTCCATTTTAGAGTAGTTGGCAATGTGCAAAAGATGCCCAAAAAGTTGTTAAATTCAATCATGTTTTTCTTATTATTATTTATCTCTTCTCTCTCACCTAACACTTAGGATTGAAGAGATATTTATTAGTTTACAATTAAAGTGAGAATCTATCCACCCATAGTTATTTTTACTTTGGCGCAAACATGAGAATTTATCCAGGAAGCAAAACTACCGAAGCCATTTAAAACCACCCCGTCCATATGTACACAACAAACAGGCAAACCTTTAGATAAATCTTAAAACCCTGTTCTTATCTCTAGAAACTTGTGGCGATAATGATGATTTCATCTCATCTCATTAACACTTCCAGGAGCCAATGGTCACATCAACAAACCTCTGAAGGAAAAGCTATTGAGAGGAACTGAATGTCTCCTGGTTAGGCATAAACAATAAATCATTCAAGAGGGAATGCACACGAAATTAAGATAGAACCGCAACTGATGAGAATAAAACTTTTTTTGCTCTTGGTTAGGCAGTATCAGCCCCTTGAAGTATATCAAAATCTGACGGAACCATGACCAAGCAAATGTTCTTAATTTCACCTTTAGATTATCTGGAAGCAGCTAATATCAAAACTAGCTCAAGCGATGAAAAAGCTTCATGCCGTTAAATGAAAATCATGTTTTGGATATCAATAAGGTGGAAGTAATATTCTAAATTTATTTAACGATCAAATCACCCTTGTCAATACCCAGCACACTTAACATGAATCAACAAATCTGAAAACAGCAATGAAAATTCTAGGATCTGAATTTAAAAAATAGTATTAATGTGACAAACCTGTTTTAGCAGCATCACTTGCCAAAGTTGCTTGCTCAGCCTTTCTGACAACAGCCAAATTACTCATATCGAATAACAGAGGAAATACCATATTAAAGGACTCTGGAAGACTGAAGGCTTTTATAACCTGCCAACAAATATGAGAAGGTGAACTTGTTTATCCACGCCAATAAAAAATAAACAAGTTCAATCTCAACTAAAAAAAGAAGATAGGAACTCAAAAAAGTAGTTTCTTCATCAATCACTGTGCTACAATATCACAAAAGCCTATGTTATAATTGTAAGAAAAGCCAATTGTTCAGTAACTTATGAAATAAATATTTCAGTAGATTGTTTCATGTATCCAGGATAGGAAGAACTGGAAGGTCAAACTGTATATAGAGAACATTGACATCAAAAAACTAAAGGTAGGGAACAAGAATTTCTTTAAAACTAGATTCGGTATTATAATAAAAAATCCAGAACAAAAAGGAAACATTTACAAATATAATATAGCAACAATTACAAAATGATAACCTGTTCAAGACAGGAGAAAGCTGCTTCACGGTATTTCTTTGCTTTTTTTTTGCATGCAGAAGATACCAAACTCATAATGGCATTAGGGCTGGCAGGATCTCCGGCGGAAATTGCTTTATGGCAAGATGCAGAGAGAGAACCTAATGCATATAATACAGCATCCTTTCCCTGTCATATAAACGCATTGGATCTCAGTACTAGCAAAGTAGGCTAATATGAAATAGAAAAAAAGTATAACACCATCGTAATATCATTAAGTACATATCAAAGATTGACCACCATTAAACAGTGATAGGTTTGGAAGTTTTATCTTACATAAAATTCTCATCTCATCTCATCTCATCATTACAACTTTTTCAAATTCCTATACAAATATAATAAACAATTCAACTTTTTCAAATTCCAATACAACTTTTCAAATCCCAATTTAACTTTTTCAAATCTCAAAACTAAAAAATAATATTTTAAACTTTAAAACAAAACACAAAATTCTCATCTCACCCCCCAAACCTATCCTAATACATATGGCCTTTTTTCTTCTTTGAGATATTTGTTGGGAATATACAGTAAAACACATGGACTATTTTCACTTTGATTTTGAGCATTCTCTTTATTAAAGCTCATGTATAAATTTTCATACCTCCCATAATCGACCAGGAACTTCTTTCATAAGAGATTGAAGCAGAACTTGGTGATAAGAAGACATGGATTCACCCAAAACTTCACAAAGTTTGCAAATCGCTTGGGCTGACTACAAGTAGTAACAAACAAATGAACATAGATCATAGGAAAACAGGAATCAGAAATGAAATTTCTTTTTACAAGAAAATATAAATTATTCATGCAATGAACCTGCACACTGATCTCTTCACCACTCCGTTAAAGAGGATAGAGATCGGAACCCAATTTGCTTCTCATAGGAACGTAAACTTAAAAGCAAGAAACAGATGTAAGAGATAAAAACAACACAAACCTTTCTTTTACTTGCCCACGATGATGATGCAAGGCTCTCACTTATAAGAGAAACAATTTCACCCAAGTACAGTTGGAGTGTGACCCGTTCACCACTTGTGTTTTCTTCCCATAACTCCTCAAATAGACCAGAAATATATTTGTCATCCTCAAACCTGCATTAACACATCTTTTCGAATTCAGAAATAATCATTATGCAATTAATTTTATTTAGTTCATTAATTTCAAAACCTTTAAAAAACTTTCCTCTTTGTAAAGACCCCCCCTCCCCCCCAATTCTGTGGTCTTTTAATTTACACATCCTACTACCAGGCAATGAGCATAATTTCGGTAATAGGCAACCATATGAAGCACTCTTGCCAAATCTGTGCATGTACAATTGCATCAATGGAGACTAATGTCTCAGAAAGGTATCACTCAAGGGATATCTGAATAGCAAATCATTAGTACATGGGAAAATAAAAGGAGCTTTCTACCAATAAACTGATATTTTTTTTTAAAAATAATAAGAAAAGAAGTTTCCCCATGCGGCACTACAGTAACTTGTGAACGGACGGATTTTGTTTTATGACGAGGAATCCCGGAGACCGTGCAATGCAACATATCTTTTACTCAGTTAAAACCAGACACATGTAATGCATCCCCGTCACACAAATAAGGTAAATCATCAGCTATTCACCGATGGGACGTGGCTTCCAGAAATCTTTTGAAAGCAGACAAAATTAGAGGAAATACAGGAGCAAACACACTGGCACATGTTCAAAGAACAAAAATCTAATATTGTGGAACTGTATGCTAAAAATACATAATTCAGACTGGAAACATTCATATACGTGTACCAGCTTCATACACAAAGCTCATGACCAGAAACTAACACCTTCCATCACATCAGATTAAGCAAGAAAAGATTGGGAATATTCAATTAACTTGATAATTAAATGCAAATGGGCAGATATCCTGTAACTTCTAAGTCTCTAAACAACTAAAAATTACATTTTTTTTCCTTTTTCCCAAATGGTTCTCTAAACTTCTTGTTACATATAAGCTATATTTCCGGTCAACCTCTAATTAGGCCATAAAAGGATGAAAATAACATATTTACATATTCTCAATAATAATCTCTATTTATTTTGGGTGACAGCAATAATAATATCTCAACATAGATAAAAGGACCAAATGTCTGATTCAGACCTTGATACAAAGATAACTGGGACCATTGCAGCATGATATCCACTCACAACATCTGAGGCCATAGATGAATAGCTTTTTAATAGAATTGCACATGAAATTTGATCATTTCTGTCACCAGTATGCAAAGCTGCAGTTTCTTCAATCAACTTTTGGGCCTGAAGGAGTGATGCATGCTTAAGAACAATGGCACAAGCACTGGCAAAGGCACGCTTCACTGCAACACTTTTCTCTTCCTTAACAACTGGAAACAACAGCCTCAATAGCATGCTTGTATACGGTCTGATATCGGCACCAACATTTTGAATGAGTAAGACAATAAAGCTAGCAATACCAACCCTGCAAAAGAGTACGTAACATTTATAAAACATCAGAAAAAAAGTAGGCTCAACTTTATCTTCATTGGTTAAAACTTTATTAATGACCAAGTAAGGTGTTGCCCAAATTCAAAGAACGTGTACATGGTAACCACTATGAAATCGTCCAAAAAGTTTAAGGTGATGGAAAGAGGTAGATTTTCTTATTTATATTATATCTAAACACTCTCCCTCACGTATGGGCCAAGGTCCCCCTCAGTAAGTGAGCTCAACATGTACAATGTTTAATCAATGGGTGAAGTGTAATGTCAGAGTTTGAACTTAGGGCCTTCGCTTTGATACTATATGAAATCACCGCTTGTCTTAAAAGCTTAATCTGACGGTAAGATGTAGATTTTATTATTTATATTACATCCCAACAAAACCAATCAAGAAAATGGAAAAAGAACAGAGGAGTCCTAGCAGCTAGGAATGGAAAAATCAAAGTGAGCAGACATTCAACGATAAAGGGTCTTGAAAAAGAAATCCTTAAAGTCTACCATCATTCTTTCTTCATCTTCAACGCACCGGCCATTCTTTCTATTCAAATACACCAAAACAAACCCCCAGGATCACCTTTCACAACGCTACAAGCAAACCTACCTTTCTGACACACCAAAGCTCCACCACAAAACGAATCATAGACTAGGGAATTCAAAAGGCACAGTCCAACTACATAGGGAGTATACAAGACACACTTAATTAGAACAACAAAAAAGATTGCAAGTCATCCTCAACCAAAGCATCCTTATAGAAAGCAAATCTTAAATAACATTGGGAATGTAGCCTTAAGAGTCTGATCGCCACACCAAACATAACTTGTAAAATGAAGAAAATTGCCCCCATCCCCTCCTAATTCTTTTCCAAAAATCTGACCCAACAAAACCCATTAATCACATTAGAACACCACCCACCCCATGAGCTAGGATATTTGGCATCCACTACTGTCCTCCAAAAACTTCCCCTCTCATTTGCATAGCACGACACCAAAGCAATGCGTACATAACATAAATTCTACATTGTTAAGAAAAATATTACACCTATTCTGATGAAGACACAGAGACATCTCAAGAACTTTTAGGCCCGGTTTGGATACACAAAACCATCTCATCTCATCATTACAACTTTTCCAAACTCTTACACAAAATATAATAAACAATTCAACTTTTTCAAATTCCAAAATAAAAATTATATTAAAAAATTATATTCTAACAATATTTTATTCAACTTTCAACAAAACATCTAATCTCATCTCATTTGAACTGCGTAAGCAAACAAGGCCTTAGAATTCATTGAAATGCATGTGTACAGTAGTTTCAATTTCTCATGTTTACTTGATATAATGAAATTATAATCTTTTCCAAATAGTTGGGTGTTTCCTATTGCATATTTCCTCTATACTTGAATTGCGCCCTCTGCTTTTCAATTAAGATTCCCGTACACAACCCTCTTGCTTTCCTGATCTGAGTCTACAATCAGACATTCATTGCTATGATGGCCAAGCCAAAGAATTGCCTTCAGATGAAAAAAGTGTTTTCAGAGGACGGTGAAAAGGGATCCCCAAATTTCTTGTGAAAGCGATGATTTTGTGGTTTAATGATTATGAGAGGCTCCAAATGGAATATTGAGTAATCCTTTTGGAATATAAGTCTAGTTGTGGCATGGGATTTCCTTGGATTACCACACAGTAGGTGCTACTTAGGGGGTTGACCGAGAACGGCACCGAAGGGATGTGGGAGGTATCTTTGTTGACTGAATTGTGCCAAGGAGCCAGGAGGTGTCTCCAACAGGAAACCTCAATGGATGGCTTGGGTGAGACTGGCAGAGAACGTGAGAGACAGAGAAGGAGAGAGCAACAGACAGACGGGGAAAGAGACACACGGTAGAAGGAGATGAAATCTTAAAAGGGAAACCGAAATAACTTAATATCTTGGGGTGGGGCAAAATGGTGACGTTTTAATAATATATAGTACAGATATGTATAAAATATTATATTATATTAAGAATAATCAGTTTGGTCTAGTTCAAGTGAACCAAGGCACCTAGACCAATGGTCCAACTGATTTTCTCAGCTATTGATATGTTGGGACCAACAATCAACTGGATCCCAGGAAAAACCAACCAATTCTGTCTGACGTTTCAGCCAGTTCTGGTCGATCTGATCAGTCCTGGGCTTTTTTGTACACCTCTAGTGCTACTTCCTTTACCCAGAAGAGCTTGTGCTACTATAGTTGTTAGATTCATTAGGAGCAGATAAGAATCAAAAGAAGGATAAACAAATAATGAACTTGCACTATATTATGCATCAGATAACACTACAATGTATCTTCCAATCCCATGATGAGTAACTCAACAGCCAAATGCAAAAGTTTGAAGGAGAGCAAACGTGTCAAACTCACAAAATTTACCTTTTAATGGGTGACCAATGCCAAAATTGTAGCAGATACATTCTTTTATTGCAAAGGTATTTGGGGGAAATTTAGAGGTTTATGTAAGCTAATAGGTTTTTGGAATAAGCATATATATGTTCTTTTTTTTGAGCAAGTTAATAGGTTTATGTATCACTAAGAACTTGTGGAGAAAGAAAAAAGTCATTAAATTGCACATTATTATTATTATTTTTTTATGTCAGGGAACCTCTCCAAGGCAGGGCCCTTCGGCCGCACCCCTGCAGAGTAAACCCCGGTTCCGTGCACCGCACCCTCGGAAATTTTCTTACACAGAATTGGTTAAATCGTTGGCTTTTCACTAAGGGGTGTGGCCCCAAAAGATTGTTTGCACCCATGAGGTATTGAACCTGGGACCTTGAAAGGAGTGATACCCCAAGACCAAGGCCTTCACCACTTGGACCAACCCCTTAGGTTTAAATTGCACATAATGGGATGCAAGTAGTAGTTAAAACACAGAATTTTTAAACATGCATTAAGGTTCGTATTCTATTCAACAGAAATATGATGCAGACTGCTATTTAATTTATTTTTTGGAAGGTAAATATAACTTTATTAAGGTAAAAGGGGTAGAGTCAGATGTACAGGGTGGAAATAAGAGATTCTCTCAACAATTACAATGTAAAGTTTAATCTGATAAAAAAAGGTTTAACAAAGAAGAAGTAAACAAAAAAGAAGAGAAGGAAAACTACTCAAAGAACTTAAACTATTTGCAATTCTACAGACAGAACTATCATAAAGAATACCTCAATATCGTTGATTACAAAAAAATCCAACCAGACAATTGTTTAAAATCATATAGTCATATAATCTACATTTTTTAAACATATTTATGGGAATTTGGGACCAAAATATACATGCATCATCCTCTGTAAAGTCTAACAAAGTTAAATGTATGCTTTGGCGAGGGTCTATGCACCCCTGGGATTAGTCGGGACTAAGTTCTTGAACACCTGGTGCATATAAAAAAAATGTATGTTTTTTAAGAGACAGGGAGACACTCAGGGGAAAAGTGAAGCTTAGAACCACGCCTGCATTTCTACCAACTTGGAAAAAGATCCACACTAGAAAGTACAGAAACTTTTCCATCAAATGAACCTTGTTTCAGAAGAGGCAAATATATGAAACACAATGAGCCTTAGAAAATTGGTATAGTGTATTGTGGTTCAACTGGAAAGGGTAACAGGAGCTAACTAAAGAATTTAAGACATGAACCTATTAGGTTAAATAATAAATTTTACGGGTTATTTTGTGGGCATTATCTTTTGATGTCCAATAGTCTTATCATAAGATAGACATGGTATCAAGTGTGTAGAGGGCTTGACCTAACTTCCATACCCTATCAATTCTTCAATTATTTTAACCTTTTTCCCTTTTGGACATTTGCATTATTAACCACCTTAGTACTTATCACAAAACTGATATTTGAAACCCTATCCGTGTTGTTCACACCAACTACTATAATCTATAATGTAAAGGCGGCGTAACTACATACCTGGTATTAAGGCCTACTCCAGAGCGGACCAATTGAGCGAGACGAGGAACCAGTGTATCTAATGACTCGGTATCTACAACTTTTATGCATAGGTCAAGCGTTTCCCACATGGGAGAGCCTTTTGCAATCGAAATTCTCAAATCTTCCAGCTTCTCTGTTTGGATTCCAACTTTGGCAGCATGCAACTGCAAAAGAAAAATAAATTAATAAAGTAGACAACACATGATGATATAAATGCTACAATGGCATGAAGGATAATGTCAAACCTCAACATAATTGAGCCCTTGGTCCTCGAGGCTCGATAAACTTTCTAGCATGGAACAAACCAAATCAGATAAATGAGGACGGAGGGCAATCCCCGCACCCTGTGAATAAGGCAAAAAATCCAAGAGAATCTTCAACAAAAGAAGAAAATGTGCCATAAATAAAAGAAGGAAATCATACACCATGGTTAGTAATTTACAATTATACTAAACCACATGACAGTTTGAAAGTTGTGCAAGCAGAGGAAATTGCTCAGGTAATGACATAATTGCTAGATTCATTTTGGCAAAAGAAAACTTATTACTATATCATTGAGGTTAAGTGAGTAAATGTGTTTAGCATATCCTTCCCGCAAATCATATATGCTTGGTAATATAACCCTTAATGCATAGAAGCAAGGATATTCTACTTTCCAGATGCAGAAGGCTCTCATACTCAACTGTTATACTATTGATGCTTTGATGACAAGGTTAATCTTTTTTATAGGTAAATTAATGGATGAAGAGGTTAGAATTTTAAGGCCTAGAACCTTATAATTCATAAAAGGCTTCTGACTACTAACCTCCAACTGAAGCCACAACCCCTAGCCAGGAGATTAATAAATCTCTCTTTTTTTTAATGAAAGCTCTGATTATAATACTTAAAAAATGAATCGATAAATGAATAGTTGGAGCAAACTCCGTTAAATAGGTTAATTTGATACAGCACATCACAGGAGCAGTATCTTGAATTATTATCTCGTCCACTTTGTCCTGTGTGCTATGCACATATCTCAAAGTACCAACCCATCCGTTCAATTGTCTTGTTTGGTTTTTTTTATTGGCACTAGGTGTTTGGAACAAAGTCCCGAATAATCTTGGGGGTTCACAAGCTCCAATGAGGAGTTTACCGCAAGTGCACCTCAAGTAATTCAAGGGAAAATCCCTTCAGTCCGATGGCCCATAGAAATTGTTTGCACCCAAGAGTGCGAACCTTAGACCTGGAGGGAGCATACCACCAAAACCAAGGCTCTTACCACTTGAGCCAACACATAGGGGTTATTTTGTCTTGTAAACTTTGAATGGAAAATTCCCCTCTGCACACTTGATCTGGTTGTTTACAACAACAACAAAATGAGCAGGGTATGTAAGCCCTGTAGGAAGGAACTGTAAAGAATAGTCTTCAGTTTTTGCACCAAGCTTTGGTCTGCTAGCTGCAGGTTTTGATAAAGACATGGGAGTGAAGACTGAAGAGTGTCATTTCAAAAAGAGATGGCAAGGAAACAGGCTAAGATCTATCATGGGGTTTGTCAGATACAATTAGATGTATAACATGATGGCCAAACAACGTGCCCAAG
Source organism: Cyclocarya paliurus (assembly GCA_029856935.1). Taxonomy (NCBI): domain Eukaryota; kingdom Viridiplantae; phylum Streptophyta; class Magnoliopsida; order Fagales; family Juglandaceae; genus Cyclocarya; species Cyclocarya paliurus. The sequence goes on from CM056956.1 coordinate 4,882,764, forward strand.
AATATGAGGCAAAACAAATGAGGATGCTTAAAACAAATAATGGTGACAAGGAAAAATAAGCACAAAAACAAAAGCAGATGGTGTTAAGCTATAGGAGGCACCATGCCGGTAAGCTTGAGGAAGGAATGATATGATTCAAGTTGAAAGTGGTGAAGGGAAATAAGGGCAAAGAGTGGTTAGAAATGACATGATAGTCATTTAACAAAAAGCCGAAGGGTACTTTGCATGATGGAGAAAATTTCACATAACAGACTCTAGCTGTTAGGATTGACTGTTAGGATTGAGGTTTTATTTTGTTTAATTAATTACAAAAATGATGCATTAACAACCAGCCAAACATGATCCCTATACCCAGCAAAACCTATTCTCATAAACTGATAGCAAGCAAGCTAGTAGCTGCATTATATTCTAGAAGTGTGAAGTTATTACTAATATATTGGAGATATTTAACAAAATTCCTTAAAAGTATCAGGTCCTTTCATTTGTTGGTGCTATTGCCTAAAGGAAAGTCAACGCTAGGCTCAACACATCTAATTCATTGTACTATCAGTATATTGTTTGAATGAACTGAGAAGTAAAATCATTCAATCACTCTGCATTGTTATTTTTAATACTGTTTCCACAATTAAAAAAAAACATCCCCTTCCACCACCAAGAAAAAAGGCTTGGTTGTGGCACTACAACATCTGGCTAGTGTTTGGTGATGTTTCCATAATACTGGGGTCTGTTGGACCTTTGTGTCTATAATCACCACAAGGATAGTACCATACAACACTAGAACTAGAGTTTTCTCCCATTTTCAACAGAAGCAATCCCACCACAAACTGAAAGTACTTGGTCAGCTTAAAACTAGCAGTCTAGAAGATATCAGCCTTTTTTTCTCTCAAGTTGCCAAAGGATGTATGCCAACTGCATTAATTCAATAGCAGGTTAGTAGACCATTTAGTGTCTGGATTATATAAACGTATACAAACTAAATGAGATATAAATGTATTTATAATTCTTTTTATGACGAGGAATCCTAAAGACCGTGCAACATGTCTTTTACCAGGTTAAGCCCTGAACCCATGTAACGCATCCCCATCACGCGGATCAGGTAAATCATCGGCTTTTCACCGTGGAATGTGGCCCCTAGAAATTGTTTTCACCCAATGGTTCGAACCTTAAACCGAGAGGGAGCATACCATTGAAACCAAGGCTCTCACCACTTGAGCCAAGCCCTAAGAGTTCACGGGGTGTTACTATAATGCATTCATCTTATCGCAAATAGATCAAAATATGATGCCTATATACAGGTTATAGCAACTCTCATATAAAGACCCCAACTGTGTTGAAAGAGTCTACAAAGAAAAAAAATACACATTTTGCAGCACTATTTTAAAGCTAGTACAATATTAACAGAAAATTTCAATTGTTTTTCACTCAAAAAGAATAGAGAGTGTCATGATAATGCAGAACACTGCTAACCTTTGCAAGTTTCATAACAACTCCAATAGATGCCTTCCGGATACTGTCAACTTTACTTAATATGCCTTCAGCAAGCAAAAAAGGTAGGACAATATCCATTGCTTGGCTTGCATCTGAGATGTCAGTTAATGATGCATCACAAAGTCTCATTGTCAATGAAGATACTGCACGACATAATTTGTCTCCAGAAGTGCGAACTGTCTCTTTTATGTCATCCATGGCTCGAAATGCTGCTGACCATAATTTTTTTAAATGCTTTCTGATCTACATGGAAAAAATATAGTTAATGGATACCACTATTCAGCAAGAGAGGAATGTTTAAAGAATTAGAAACATCACACGGGATCTTTTTATGCATATGAATACAGAGGCTTACTCCTGTTTATTAAAAAGAGCAGTGGTGAACATGGGTGTGTATAAAGCAGGATTCTGGTATGCAGCTGACATGATCAGAGCTTTACTTACCAAAAACAGAGATCGAATCAATAGAGTTATAAACTAGTTTTTAGGTCCAAACTACAGAATGAAATGAGTTTTTCAATCCAACTAGAAAACAAGAATACTGGCCCTGCTATTTGATAGCCATAACCAGAATAAAGTATATAATTGAATAAAAATTCAAAATACATCTTTTAAGTTAAAAATAATACATCTAAAAAGGCAATGTTCAAAACAAAACAAAAAATGTTGGAGTACGAGTAAAATACTCCAATGCAATGCAATCATAGAGTATATACTACAATACACAGTATTTTATGTATTCTGAAGTGAAATTGGTATGTATAAAATTAATAACGATGATGATAATAATAACAATAACAACAACAAAAATAATAAATAATAACAACAATGTTGAATCCAGTAAACATATGTCCTCTTTTCTTTTAGTATTTTTTAATGGTGCGATTAACTCTTTTTTTCCAACAAATGCGAGTTTATATGTATTAAAAAAAACTCGTGCATAATTATCACCAGCACATCTAAGAAGTTTCCACTCATTTTTATGTTGGGAAGCCAAAGTTTCATAACCGGCTCTTCCTAAACTACAAAAAACAACCTACATATTTCCAAGAATTGTCAAAATGAGGGACAGCGAACTACCTAGTAACTAGATTGATGGATGATATTTAAAGCTGAATGAAGTTACACAGATATGATAAGAGACAGCAGAATTTCTTCAAAGATCATGTTGCATATAAGACCAAAATAACTATAAATGATGTCTGATACTATGGGCTCTATTTGTCAACGTTTTTTGTTTTTGCTACTGTAGCACCCTAAATTGCATCTTGTAGAATTGTTGTTGCCTTATCTACTCACCACCTAGAAACATATTTTATCTAAGTTATTAACTAAGGAATTCTTGAAAAGAAACAGTGAACTGTGATAACCCAAGCTTATGCAGAACTCCCCACTTAAGATACTTGAGGAGAAATTGGACTGGAAAGTTTGGGGCGAGTGAGTTTCGGGCGAGCAAGCGTTAAGCGGGCAAGACATGAGGCAAACAAGTATCAGGTGAGTAAAATGGTGGGCAAGACAAGAACCGGGCAAGTATCAGGTGAGTAAAACGTTCGGCAGGCATGCGGCAAGCAACGTGCTAGGTGGGCAAAATAATAGGCGAGCACAGCCTGGGAGAACAAGGTAATTGGAACCCAGAGATTTAAGTGTCCCCAGATACTCTTAAGTTTAGAATGCTCAGAATACCCTAAGTGACTAGAAAACCTTAAGACAATGCATGGTTGCCACCTTTCATGCTAACTTCTTGACACCTCACACTTATAATTTTGACACCTCATGCTTTTGTTGCCACCACATTGTATACTTGTCATGACCTGCTAGAGGAATAAAAAGTCTGGAATAAACAAACTTCACCCGGTTCTTTTCACTGGGCGGCGTTTTCACTTTCACATGGCTGTTTACCCATACTTCCATCACCGAGATCCCCTCAAACCTCCATAGACTCAGGCAAAACAACAGAGAGAGAGAGAGAGAGCTAGCTTATAACTCCTTCAAGAGAAGTCATCTACACCAAGGACTTTATACGGGTAAGTGCATTTTGCCCTTTTAATTCAGGTTATGATTCCTACGATATTCAGTTAGTGCAAGATTTTGGTGTGACGTAATCTTTGAATTCATGAAGAGTCAGAAGTTGGGTGGTGTTTAGCTATTACATTTAACGTACAACTGGGGTCTTTTAAATTGTGGTTGTCAAGCAGTGCGTACAAGTTGAACTGAGGTTCTGTTTTAAGCTTGTAATATGTTAATGACAGGTGATTACACAATGAATTACGAGGACAGTAACTTTACTGGAACATAGGCTAAACAATCATATCTTTGGTTTAGTCTCCATTTTTCAGTTGTAGTGTTTAACGTGTACAGCTTGGCTGTAACAGGGAAACTTAGTTGGTAGTTACTACCCTATAATTTTTCTTTCTATTTAGAACTTCAGGAGAGTTAGATGCTTACTAAATCGGTTGCTGAAAGGAAATAGCAAAGAGCTGTCTTAAAGGAGACACGTTGGAGATTAGAGTTTGTAAGTAAATACAAACAAGTTCTGTTTCTGTTAAATGAGGTTTGGTTTCACCCTATGCTCTGAGTTTTGCATGATTAGGTGAGCATAAAATGCAAATAGGAGGATTTTATAGGATTGGAATGCGAGCAAGCTTGTTAATTAGTGATTTTAGCAAGAGTTTTAATCAAAATCTAGCCTTGGTACAAGGGAATAAAAACAAAGTGAGGAAAAGTTGGAAGTTACCTTCTAAATATACTTTTGATGCGTATGATTGCACATTAACTGTGATGACATAGAATCTTTTACTTAAGTGTGTCTGTTGTATGCTTATATGAAAATATCTCATGAACATGGCATTTCATTTTTTTTATATAAGTAATAAGAAGTTTTATTAAATCAAGTAAATAGGCATAGCCTAAGTACACATGAAGTATACAAAAGAAAACACCTAAATAGAAGCTAGGAACTAGTAGAAGCTAAAAGAAAATCATGAAAATTGTCCCCATTCAAAACAAGAACATTCACCCAAAGACATAAAGTAGGTGTAAGAAAAACTCTAATTCCTCCCAGCGAACGTTCTCTATCTTCAAAGCACCGCCCATTTCTTTCCAACCATAAACACCACATCAAGCATAAAGGAATCATCTTCCAAATAGCAGCAATACGATGACTACCCTTAATGCCTTTCCAACAAGCCAAAAGATCCACCATCGTCTTAGGCATCACCCAAGCAATACCCGTCCTACCAATCGTCCCAAATTGTCTTAGCCACCTCAAAACGAAAAAAATAAATGGTCAACAGATTCACCATCATTCTTACACATGAAGTTGTCAAGATGTTCCCAAGAGACGCCAACCAGCAGAAAAAAGCAACCTTGCTTGGCACCATGGATCTCCAAATGCACTTCCAAAGAAATTGACTAACATAATGACAAGTCAACACCTTGCAAATGAACTAACAAAAGTTTGGAATATAGCATGCTATCAGAATCTCTCCATACTGTTTCAATGAAGGATTCTAAATGATCATCAACTTCTTTGTTTGCCATTAACACTAAAGATGGGTTACTCGAAACATCCTTATTGAAACTAAAGTTTTCAAACTCTCTATGGAAGGTAGTTGATCGGTGCATATTGTAGTGCAAGGTAGAAAGGTGGTGAATGAGTTGGCTTTGGGATCCTCATCAGTGAAATGGGTGGTGCAATATTGGAGGAGTCTGCTTGCTCAAATGGAAAAAAAAAAAAAGAAAAAAAAAGGGAATTTTACAAAACCTCCCCTGTAAGCAGCAGTGCTTTCATCACACAAAGAGGTTCTAACGCTTATGGAAGATTTCTTACTCTAGTGGAATATAGAGGGGGGTGGAAGAAGAAGCCTTAGCATAATCCATGAAGAAGTGGAATGGAAGGGCTGGAAAAAAATGCCAATGGAGCTTCGTGAGGTGCATGAAAGCGTGGGAAAATCTGGGAAGAATTTATCGAAAGGGGCTGGAACCATCTAACAAAGACTCAGAAAAGGGCCCTATTTAGTCGTACGCGTAGGCTGTCTTGACTTCATGTGATGGTTCTGCCATTATATGAGTTCACTGTAGGCCTAAGGAAGCACTGGGAGGTTTTAGGGAGGGGGGGGGGGGTGCTTTGTTCAGTGGTCGTGGTGCAAAGCAGTTAACCTCATATAGCCTCAAAATGGAGGTTTTAGGGTCCATTGGTAACATAACTGTTCTAAAGTATTTTCAGATATTCTCAGATATTTCCTTTCAACATTACTCAAACACAAAATACTTTTCAATTTCAATTTTTCAATTTTTGCATCTAATCATTACGACTTTACCAAATTCCCAAATAAAAAACTAAATCCTATAAACTTCCCAAACTTCCAAACAAAAATAATATTAAAAGATTAGATGAAAACAATTTTTTTAACTTTAACTTTAACTTATAAAAAAAAACAATTTTTTAACTTTATAATATTTTTATTTAAGTTTTTCTCTCCTCTTTCCCAAAACCCAATAAAACATCTTAACTCAACTCATTTCACTACTATTTACAGTTATAATGAGATATTCTAAGTATCCAAATGGGAGCTTAGAAATGAGGGAAACGGTAAACAGTTTTATCCTAAGGGTAAACCAACGATACAGGCTGGGCTTAGAATCCAGCCCATATGGCGTCAAGACCCGTAACCCAGCGTTGGCGGGCTAAGCCCAGGAACGGGCCAGCCCTTTCGTCAACCCAGCCTCCAGAACTGAGAAATCACCATTGGAGCCAATGAACTATCGAACGGGACATCACAGAAATAGGACGTAGGACGTGGTGGACGATTTGATGGATGACAACCTGGTCCGCCGCTGAGGTGGCGACAGCACCAACAATACTTGAGGAAGTCATACCTGTCTCGGAGATACAAAATGTTGCCGGAATTGTAGCCTCACAAAAATTAAATTAAAACTAAGTTTAGGAGAAATAATAAACTTATTAATATGGATCCCAAAGTTTTTTGTTATACAATATTAGACTCCTTAATATAGAATCCAAATTGAAAATAGAACAAAAATCAATTAAGGTTGATGATCTAGCAGAAAATAGTTGAGGGGTTTTATCCTCTAGACTTCATTAAGCAAAAAAAAAATTATTCAAGGTCTCAATTATAGCATTATATGTTTAATGTAACACGGAAATATCTAAATTGTGATAGGGAAAATTTTATTTAAGGTCTCAGTTGTGGTTGGGGACGGCTCTGAAATTCGTTTTTGGCATGATCCATGGTGTGCTGGTAAGACTCTTTGTGCTGTTTTTCCAGATCTTTTTCGTATTTCTCAAAATCAGGATGGCTGAGTTTGTGGATTGTTCCAATGGATCTCTGCAGTGGAATGTTTTTTTTCTAGAGCTGTGAATGATTGGGAATTGGGGCTGTTTCTGAACTGTTTGGTTTCTTGTATGCTACTCAGCTTGGGAGGGATAAGATGGTCTGGATGCTGACTGGTAACAAGAAGTTTTCAGTTCGTTCTTGGTATAAGACGTTGTCTAGGCCAAATGTCTAGGCCGTTGCATTCTTTGGCTGGTCTACTTCTTTAGGGGAAGATTTTGACATTGGATAATCTCAGGAAGCATGGATTAATTATTTTGGATTGGTGTTTCTTATGCAAGAAATATGGTGAATCAGTGGATCATCTATTGTTACACTGTGTGATGTGACCAGGTTGTTATGGAATGATACCTTTATGCCTTATGTAGTGTATTTGGTAGAGAGGAATGGTCTATGCTTTGAAGATAAGGGGAGTGCTCGGGGATGAACTTAAAATATTTTTTCTTTAATTCCTTATTCCTTGGGCTCCGGCTATTATATTTAATGGAAATAGTGTCCATGATTTTCTTGTTTCTTTTTCTAGTTCGTGACATGTAATAGGTTCAGTTTTTGTATACTTTCTGTGTACTTGGCTTTGCCTTGTTACTTGTCTTAATAAAATTTGTATTCCTAAAAAAAAAATATCTAGATTTTACATGAAACTTGATAAACTAGCTTACATACTAGAAAGAAAGATGACTTTCTAAAAGATCCCTTGATAGTTTCTATGATGAAAAATAAATTCTAAATATTTCATTACAAAAATAATAATGAATGAATATTATTCCATGAAACATTATCGTCAAAAATCTGAAAATATATATTTTTTTTGATAAGTAGAAATCTGAAACATATATTAACGAGGGTACCATGGATTGGGAGTT